>APFE031702176.1:21748-85772 GCA_000404065.3 Pinus taeda | reverse complement strand
AATATAGCCCAGCCGACCTAACAATAATAATATAAAGCCACAAAAATAACAATAGAGGGATTCTATGGGGCACATTAATAACAATATGGGGACAATAGGAGCACAACAATATTAATAAGGGATACAACTACAATAGTAATGGGGTAATCACTAGTATTATAGGGACCTAACAATAGTCATATGGGATTAAAGGTGTAATAAGAGTATAATAAAGATGATGTCTTTTCCAGATAAAATATTACCTTAAGAGCTTTATGAGTCGTTATAGAGAACTTGAAACATATTGGTGTCTGCAAAAGGAAGTATATGTTATAAAGTAAACAATAAATCTACATACAAATAAAATGAATACCTTTTAAGTGGAAACTCATTTAATGATGAAAGTAAATGATATTGTTAGTATTGTAAAGCGTTTATAAATACCAACTAGCAACAAGTAAAAATATTTATGTATAGTTTTTGGGTATATTACATTAAATATTGGACATATAATTGGATGATAGAAGTGCACAATATTTTATAAAAGTATTAATATCATGTCATTTATCAACCTAACTTGTGGTGCAACAATAAAATATAGAAAATATAAAGGGAAGTTAGTCTAGCATAAAAAAAAAATGAAAAACATTAAATTAAAAGGATAATACTAAAAGGTAATATTGCTAAAATAAAAATGAAGTGTCATGATTTTTATAATGAAATTATAAGTTGGATAAAGCATAAAAATTCATTCAAAAGGAACATTACCTATATCCCAGTATAGAGTAGATGCGTAGGTGTAATGTAAGTATGTAAACAATTCTAAATGTCAGTGTAATTAAAAAACTAAAAATTAAAAAAAGTTTAAAAGTGATCGGGAATGAGTTCAAACATTTAAATGTTCTCTTAATTAGTAATCAAAAGTTAAAGTAATAAAACAATAAGATTCAATTTGTTATGTTTTGATTTTGTTATTAACTTGTGAATAGGCTTTGTCACAATATCATGGGCCAATACCATGGCTTATCAATACTCCATGCCCAAAATATAAATGAAGTGTCATGATTTTTATAATGAAATTAGAAGTTGGATAAAACATAAAAATTCATTAAAAAGGAACATTGATTTTTGTACCGAGAGGTGCACTACAACCCAGTATAGATTAGATGTGTAGGTGTAATGTAAATATGTAAACAATTCTAAATGTCGGCTTAATTAAAAATTAAAAAATTAAAAAAATTAAAAGTGATCGAGAATGAGTGCAAACATTTAAATGTTGGCTCAATTAATAATAAAATTTTAAAGTAATAAAAAAATAAGATTCAATTTTTGTATGTACATTTATGTGATCTATAATGAACTAATAAATGTCTTTCAGTAGAAGTCACATAAGAGAATTTTTTGGCCAACGCATTTCGAACCAACCTGTGTGGTTCACTGTTAGGACCAGATGAAAGAGCAAACCATGGAAAAGGTTTAAATAGAGAGCAACGTAGAGACCATAATTTCAAGTAACGACTATATTTGAACAATAATATTTAAATTATGATATTAATTTATTAATGATGAGTTGTGTATGTTTGCAGGTACAAAGGAGGTTTCCATCGGTGAAACAGAGGAGGAGATTATTGACGATTTCTTGAGTTATTGGGTAGATCCAGATCAGCTGGATAATGTGAACTCTTGTGTTTGTATAGCTGACAATTGTGATGTAATTACAGGTGTTGAGGAGGATTTCCCATCTTGTGAAACTGTTACAGCACAAGAGGAAGTTCTTGTGGATGTTGAAGAAGAGAATCGGCCTGAAGCACAGATAAGGGAAGTAACAGCTGATAATTTATGTATGAATGCAGGTGATGATGATATGCTTCAGCGATGCTATAGAGAAATTGCGTTATTAGAATATTTGTTGGAGAATCCACAGTATGACAGGGAGATTGCAACAGATGAAAAAGTTCAGTGCAATGAACAAGAGGAAAAAGACATCATGGAAGCAGATGAAATTGCAGGTGACAAGCAAAGGAATGTTGCAGAGGGATAGGAAGTTTGGGAGGTAGCAACATCCATAGTGACAACTAGAGCAACATATGGGGCGACATTTATGATGACAGCTAAGACAACATTGATAGCAGCAGAAGAGGCACTGAAGCCTTATATTTTTTATTCTAACAATTGTTTTGTGAGTACAAGTTTTATTGAAGATGCTGGAGAAAATTTATTAGACGGAGAAATTGAAATAATGAGGCGGATGATGGTGAAAGAATCCCGGAAGAGACCAGTAGCAGTGAAACAAAAGAGAAGCAGCAAAAGAAAGACAGCAGAAGATTGCGAGAGCATAGCCAGTAGAGCAATGCAGCATAAAATATGGAGACCTGGAGAAAAGCAGCAAGCAACAGCAGATGATGACTTGCAGAACAAAGTGTGGGATCCAGGAAAACCAAGACCAGAAGATACATGATCAGGAGATCATGAATATTGTCTACCTTGGGAGTCTGATGTAGGAGCATTCAGCCCAAGGGAAATCATTGTAAATAGTAGATATAGGGGGTCATGCATTTTTAAAAATTAGTTTCCTAAGTTCCAAATCAGTTTAATATTTAAGCTTTTAAGTGTGATTTAATTAGATATTCTCAAAATAAATAAATGAGAATATAGAAACTAGGAGAGCTTTTAGGCATAAAAGGAATGGATGTGGATCATTAAGTGATAAGGAAGCTTTTCTATTTTAGAACAGGGAAAAAGATGGGAAAAAGCCTCAAGATGCTTTTGCCATATGTATGCATTGCATGTAGAGTTAGAGCTTTTAGTTGAATGATTTTAGGATTTTTAGATCATGCTAAGTTTTATAAATTATGAAGCCTCAAAGGCATTATAAATCAGAGAGTGAGAGAGAATGAGTGAGTATGAAGAAGAAGGGGCCATGAATAGGCCATGATTTCTCTTGTAAATAATTTATTTCTTAATTAATTATTTCAGTGATTTGTGTGCATATGTATTGTCTGGAACTTTGAGAGCTTTTAACATTTATCAGGGATAATATGCTGGATTT
The DNA here is from genome assembly GCA_000404065.3 of Pinus taeda. NCBI lineage: Eukaryota > Viridiplantae > Streptophyta > Pinopsida > Pinales > Pinaceae > Pinus > Pinus taeda. The sequence continues at coordinate 82,744 of APFE031702176.1, read as the reverse complement.
ACTGTGTATTGCAATGCATGGTTATATGCATAGACAGAGTTTAAAGACACTGGGTTTTGCAGGTTGCACCCTGCATCAATTAATATATTAAAAGCAAATATTATTAAGTAACGACTATATTAAACAACTAGTTTTTCAAAAATAATATTTAAATTATGATATTAATTTATTAAAAAACGAATATTAATAAGAACGACTATTTAAATGGCTAGTTTTTGAAAAATAATATTTAAATAATTTATTAAAATCAAATTATTATTAAAAAAAATTATTACTGGTAAAAAAAAATACCAGATAAAAAAATCAAAGTCAAACTCCAAACAAAGAGGGAAGTCAAAAAATTAAAATGGAGTCAAGGACCCTAAACCAAAACAAGATAATTTAATAATGAAAATAATTAATGGAAAATAAATAAAACAAAACAAAAATATACACAAGTCAAAAGATATATATATATTCAAAGAAAAGTAATCAATAAATGAAACACAATCAACAACAAAATATGGAGTTGAAGCCCATTAAGCAAATAAAAAAAATACTAAAAGAAGTTAAGAACAAATAAGATGATAAAATACTTAAGAAAACATGAAGGATCAATAATATAAACTCTAATGAAGAATAAATCAACAACAAATACTATAAAAAGGACACCAATACCTACATAGATAAATAAACGAACAAAATAAATCCCAAAAAGAAACCTAAAAAGCTAGGAGGACAGGACAGGGACCCAACTTTTACTAATAATCCAACCATTGTCTCTATTCAAATTATTAGGTCTTTTTTCAATTTCTAGGGCCTCCCTCAATTTACGATGATGGAAATGACTAACCCTGGCAACTACTTGGGCCTCCTCAATGTAGATTTGATGCTTAGATTTATATGCAAGCTATGCCAAAGGAGAGGAATGGGTCTAGCCATGCTTGATGTTAGCGGCATGCTCACGAATCCTTTGATTAATTGAGCAGCCAGTCTCACTAATGTAGAGAGTCCCACAAGAGCATGGGATAACATAAACACCCTTCATATTCTTGGGCTCCACTAGGTCTTTTACAGATCTAAGGGAGATCCAAATGGTATTTAAAGGCCTAAAGGTTGAAGCCACCTTATGCTTCCTTAGGATCCTCGCAATATTGTCAGTGGTCCCTTGGATAAAGGGAAGATGAACACCAGAAAATCAATCCTTGGTATCTTTCTTAGCCCTAGTACCTTTTTTCAGTTGTGAGGAAAGCCTTAGTACAATGGTGTCTACTATACCCATTAATAAATAAAACACTTAGGAGATGTGATTTCTCTTCATTGAGATAGTTGTCATGAGAAGCTCTTAAAGATCTAGTTGCTAAGGTGTTGAGAAAAGTTTTTGAGCTGGGAAATGATGAGAATTAGCATGAAGATATTCATTTGTATGAGTTTTCTTACAAAATGCTTGATGAGAAAAAGAGCCATCATCATTCATTGAGAGGAGGACGTCATGGAAGGGAAGACTACCATTTTCTTTCAAATTCCATGGTGAAATTTATGGAACTAGATTGATTGTTAAGATGGAGGAAACATAGTTCCAATTTTTCCTTACCATGGGAGCAGATGACACAAGTGTCATCCAAAAACCTCTTCCACATCTTAGGTAGAAGATGAGAAGAACCTAAGGCCTTTGATTTGAAATCGTCCATGAATAGATTAGCTACCACAGGGGAGAGGGGGGAACCCATGGCGACACCACAAGTTTGTTCATAGAATTTCCCATCAAATGATATATATATATATATTTGACTTGTGTATATTTTTGTTTTATTTTATTTATTTTGATTTATTAAATGATCTTGTTTCGATTTGGGTCTTGACTCCTTTTTATAATTTTTAACTTCCCTCTTTGCTTGGAGTTTGACTTTGATTTTTTTATGCTTGTTAGTTTTTTTTTTTTTAGCAATATTAATTTTTTTAATAATATGTGATTTTAATAAAATTAATTTAAATTTTGTTTTTTTAAACTAGTTGTTTAATATAGTTGTTACTTATAAATATTTATTTTTTAATAAATTAATATCATAATTTTAAACATTATTTTTAAAAAACTAGACGTTTAATATAATCGTTACTTAATAATATTTGTTTTTAATATACGAGTAAATTAATATCATAATTTAAATATTGTTGTTCAAATATATTCGTTACTTGAAATTATGGTATCTACATTTCTCTCTATTTAATCCTTTTCCATGGTCTACCTCTTCACTTAGTTCTGATGATGAACCACACTGGTTGGTTCAAAATGCGTCAACCAAAAATTTCTCTTATGTGACTTCTACAGAAAGATTTTTCTTAAGATTCAATTTTTTATGTTTTGATTTTGTTATTACCTTGTGAATATGCTTTGTTACAATATCATGGGTCAATACCATGGCTTATCAATACTGCACGTGCAAAATTTCACAATAAAAATATTTTCTTTTAATTCTATTTTATTACACTTTAAAGAAAAAGGTTATGGCTAGTTTTGAGATATATTTAAACCCCCTATCCTTACGACTACTAATTTTTTTCCATAGAAATTAAATTAAGATGTGAATTCTATATAATAATAATAATTATCATCCAATTTTAAGGTCACAGCCAAGCGAGACACCAAACTAATGTATGAGACCTGCTTGTTTATGGGACAAGGGACTAATTCTACGAGGGCATACATACTCTACCCCCCTCTGGTTTTGAACATGTGACCTCTTAGGAGGAAACACGTGCTCTTAACCATTAGGCCCCATTCAAGTTGTATTAGTAAGAATAAACATAGATCCATCTTAACTAAGGATCCAAGCAATGAAAACAAGACAAGTGAAGGGAAGAGAAGGCGAGGGGGAGAGAGGGAGGTGGGAGAGAGAGGAAGGATGAAAGAGAGGGGGAGAGAGAGAGAGAGAGAGATGGAGTTGGAGGGGAGGAGAGAGGGAGGAAGTAATAAACACACACACACACATATATAGGGTAGATATGTAGTTGTAATGTAAGTATGTAAACAATTTCAAATGTATGTTGAAATAAAAAGTAATAAAATTTTAAAAATGATATTGGGATAAGTGTAAACATTTAAATGTTGGCTCAATTAATAAGAAAAAAAGTAATAAAGAAAAATTTAAAAGTAATATAAACTCCAAGTATCAAGAATGAGTGTAAACATTCAAATGGTTTCTCAACTAATAATAAAAAGCTAAATAACAAAAATAATAAATTTATTTTTTATATTTTGATTTTGTTATTAACTTGTGATTTTGTTATTTACTTGTGTTTTCATTCACTCTCAATATAATTCACACTCAATTTCTTTGTTATTCCAATTTATGTTTTAAACGGCTAAGTTTTCCGGATGGCCCTTATCTCAAAAGTACATCATCCCAACATTGTGGAATACAAGGAATCATGGGTAGAGAAGCTTTGCATTGTTATCCTTTTGCCATAAAAGATATTTGAAGCTACCATATTAGATCTTAATCTCATTTCCTATCTTATTCCATTGTACTTTTTGGAAGATATACTTAGTGCTTCCTAATTGGAAGTGGGTTTCAGTTGATGTAATTTAGTCTAGGTTTGATGCTACAGGGTTCGTCCACCTTTAACAAGAATGAAATCGTAGTTTGAAAGAATTCATATTGATAAACATGCATGCTTTTTATTTTTTACTGTTATCATAGACTATATCCTAGAAAAAAGTAACATCTTTCGAAAAAATATGTTGTTCCTTAATTGTGTAAGCTAAATTATATGTATGGTTAAATATCTCAATGTTGTGACTTCCAAATGAACATATCATTTGGCACCAATCCTCGTAAACAATTTTACTGCAGAACCTTATGCCTTATCTTTATTTGTATGGAAATGTAGTACATTTTTTTTACTATGTTGTGAAGTTTATTAAGTGTCTTGAATTTTTTCTTGGTGGGGAGGCTATGTGTGCATTGTTTTAGGTTACTATGAAGGAGTGGACATGTAATTTTATCTTGTCAGTAAAATGAGGTTGCTTCTTATACACATTACATTATCTTCTGTTTAAATTTCTTACTATTTTTTTTTATTAATGGAGGGCCGAAGCAATAAAAAGGGTTAATGGAGTGTATTTTCCGGAAGATGTCGGTGTTGAATGTTTTTTTCCTAAATAGTTAGAACAACTATGCAAAGATTTAGGTAAATAACTTATTTTAAAATTTTCTCTCAAAATGCATGTAATTTATATTTCTAATGTCTATGATCATTTAAAAGTTTACTTGATACAGTTTTTTAATGGCCGTGGACTACTTGCATTTGAACCATATCCTTCATCGAGATCTGAAGGTTAATTTTTTGCATAGCTTGTCATCTAAGTCTTTTCTACTCTTTCCTAGAAAGTACAGTACTAGTTTAATCATGTATTTTGAGAACTACTAACATGAATCGGATATGTTGCTATTTTCAGTGCTCAAATATTTTCTTGATAAGGGAACATGATATCCATCTTGGTAAGTGTTGAACATTTAGCTCTTGTCACAATTTTTTATTTTTTTAATAAATACCCACACTCGAAATAAAGTTGTGAATTTTATTTTGTGAAAAAGGAATATCAACAGTTTAAGTTAGTATAATGAATCTGCAGGAGAGTTTGGATTAGCGAAGAGGCTGAATGAGAATGACCTTACTTCTTATGTGAGTTTGTTTTTGAAAACTTCATTATATTATCCATATTCATGATTTAAGTGTGCATTATGTTTAGTTTAGACTTACAAATGCCATATTAGGTATATAATGTGGTTGAAAAGTGTTGAGCATTGGTTTTCCTTTAAGTATTTTTTGTGAAATTTTAGTGCATGCTATGTGTCAAAGCCGTGACACTGATTTACACATTTTTAAAATTATAATTGGAATTTTAGTTAAAAGTGTTCTAAATCACATCCTTTGATGGCCATAATCTAGGTTGGTTCTTATATTGTATGGATTATGTCAAAGTGGTTATGATATAATCCAAAGCATAGTATTTATGATTATGGAACTTGAACACAAATATAAGAAAAATATCAGGTTTATGTTAGTGAATTTGTGACATTGTATTTTTTTTTATTAGTATGGGTATGTAAAATTCTCTTAATTCCTTGATCAATTGGGTGTATTTCTAAATTGCAGATTTTTAAGACTTTGTATTCAAGTAATTTAGAATAGCATTACAACAAAAGTGAATCATCTTCCAGACTATTGAACTTTTCTTATAAAATAACAAGATTTATGATATTATCTTATGATGTTTTGTCCATGTTTGGAAATAGTGTCTCGGAGTTGGACATCCATCGATTTGTTTTATTGAGTTCCAAATATTTTGAAATAAAATTTCATTTTTCCAATTGTTTTGCCATGAACATTGTGTGGGAAGATGAACTTTTTCTTTTTCCATCTACATACAAGTTCATATGTTTTGGGAGGATGTTGGATGATAATTTCAGCCAAATACATGTTTCCTGTAATATAATCTAAAGGCCTTGCTTGACTAGTTTTCAAAATGAAAAAAAGCCAAAAAAAATGGAATTAATTTATAGCTGTTGTTACATGACACTCTAATGGGACAATCTCCTATCATGAACCCTTGGTGGTCATTACCTCTTGTTTTTTGAATGCATACACTTTGTAGGATGTGGGAACTCCAAATTATATGTGTCTTGAGTTTCTAGTAGTTATCCCTTATGGATTCATGTCTGACATTTGGTCACTAGGTAAATATTTCCTTCTCTTGTTTAGAACTTACTGTTGAGCATTATTGGATTTTTTTATTTAATGTTCATCCCTTATTTTTTTAAAAAGACTTTAAATTTGGAGCTCAATATTTTGCAAGATATTGGATGCATGAAATGACTGCACATATGGCAACATTTAAAGCATTCGTTAGTTTCTACTATGTAAATGTTAGATTTCTTGGTTTAACTATTAACAAATGTTCCACTAAATTCATATTTGATTGTAAAATACAAAGTGTTCTAAGGGCCTTTTGCATCCATGTGTTAAACTAGGATTTGATTTATTAATTTGGCTAGGGTTTGATTATAAAAATTTGAACACTTGTCAAAGATGTTGTAGACATTTTTCATGGGAAGTGGATTAGGGATCATGGAGATTTATTTTACGAGACCTCTATCGGTCTAAGAGTTAGGTTCTTGAGTCATGCTTGAGAAGTATTTAAGGACATAAGATAAGGGTGAAGAAGGTCAATTTTCAAAAGGGTTTATATGAAGGTCAACATTTTGTCTTAATTCTCCATCTAAGTGAGTTGGATTCAATGGACAAGCTCTAGCTATGTATTGGATTATGCTATGACAAGGATCTATTTTAGAGGGTTTTTCTTCCTTGTTGTAGGATTTCCCATTATAGACCCTATGTGTTGTAATCCAAGTATGTTTATAAGTGTTATGGTTCTTTTAAGGTTATTGTTTTCTTATAGTTGGGACCCTATACCATGCTGGTGATAATGGACATAACATGTTAATATAAGACTCTATAGTACACTTTTTGTTCTTTCGTTACAAATCTATTTACAATAGTGTTAGGTGTTGTCTTTAATGTTTATGAGAAATTACAACATACTCCAGTAGTCGTAAAGAAAAAATAAAAAGGTAACATTAATGGGTATAATAGAAATGGAAATTCTCATGAAAGAATCAGTCTAACTAAAATTCTAAAGAACGAATTAATACTTGAATGGGAGAAAATTATGTTTCATACAAACAAAAGCTATGGAAATTGTATTATTATTAGGTGGTGCATCTAGGATCTATGAGAGTAAGAGAATTAATACCATTGGCTATGCCTACTGATTTTTATGATAGCTTGGTCTCTCAATCTAGATAAATTATGTTTTGTATTGGCACTCACAAGGTGCTACTAATTATGTTTGTGTTGGAAACAAGTGTTGTAAACATATAATTGTGTAACCCCAAGAGCTAAAGAATATACATATTATCTTTGCAGTTTATAACATATAAATATAACTCAAGTCTAGATAGGAAAAAAGAATATTAGCACTCACAGGGCGTTATTACTTATTTTTGTGTTGGAAACAAGTGTTGTAAATGTATAATTGTGTAACCTCGACAGTTAAAGAATATACATATTATCTTTACAGTTTATAACATATAAATATAACTCAAGTATTTATTTTAGAAGCATTTCCTCATAAACTATCTCACACAATTTTACAAGTAGTAACTACAAAATTGAATTGTTATTGATGTTGATTATCACCAAAGGTAAGCAAGAGAGATATATGCATTTTACCTTCTTTATAATTTTTTAACTCTTGATGGTTGTTGAAATTGAATTTTTCCTCTCAATTAATGGAGTTCCTTCAAAAGTTTCACATAATTCCATCATGGAAATCACCAGAATTGAAAATAATGCAACCCTTATTCATAAAAACAAGGTGTATTTCTCTGATAGAACATAATCAGTACTAGAAAGAGTAACAAAAATCTTCTGAGTTATGGAGAATCATAAGTGATTTAAATTCGAACAAAATATTCACCCTTCATTCTTGAATTTCTAGATATAATTATCTCACTTTCATCAGGAAATTTTGAGGTGGCTTGCTGCGTTTAAAACTAACCTTTAAGCAAAACTTCAATAAATCCTTTAAGCAGAACTTGAATAAGTACTCCAAAATGTTTTCAACTCAAACTAGTAATTCAATTTCAAGCACACATCTAGTGCTTTTGTAACTATTTTTAGTCACCCATTGGCCACACTTTTAAGTTATCTTCTTCTATTCTATCATTTAATATATTTTGGGAATACTTATTTGACATTTCTCCCCTCCTTAGAATTTCAAACATACATCTACATTCTTCCCCACCCTTCTTTCATTCTTGTTGCAATAGTTGTCAAATATTTTATCCACTATTTCATGAGCACTTGAGTTTCCTTTCTCAGTTTATACAAAGAAAATCATAGTTCTCTCTTGAGAAAAACAATTATGACACCCATTCCATTGTTGGTTGGGCTGTATATGGAATCTTATAATAGGTCATTCCATTCTTAGAATAGATTGGTATATTGCTTCCTTCCATAATATTTTTAGTTTGTTCACTTGTAGTATTTTGTTAGCAAAATAAATAAGACCATGATAGGGTCATTCCTAAAGCATGTATTTGAATTTTTTCTTGATAGATAAATATTATAATAAATAGTCCCTGTTTGATTTAGGTGCACGTGCCATCTTACGATAGACTTGTTTTTTCACAATAGATCAGTGTTTCTTTTCCTTCAACGAGGTTTTCATTTTTTGTTAATGTGCAGGATAGGTAGGGTTTGATTAGCAAGATTAGTAAGTTTATATTAGCTCCCCTGCCAAGCATGTATTCCAGTGCCTTGTAAGTTTATTGATGAGTAAAATAAGAAGCTTCTTCTTATATCAGATGTCCCTTATTTAATAATCGATGTTGATATTTCCCGTTCAAGAGTTGGAGATGATGGCCGATCAGTATGTGTTGTAAGTTTTTCCTTGGTTTAATTGTCCCAAAGTTTTTTGCAAGTATGTACTGACCATTCTTCTCTAAGTATGAAGCAACAATTCACACCCAAAAGCGAGCTTAAGATACTCTTGATGATCTATATTACGAAAAACGTGGAGGCATTTTCAAGTAAGTTATTCAATGTTTAATAATGCCTTAAAAGTATGTGATTCGATGTTGCATTAATTTCTTCTTTCAAGAAAAAATAAAATTCCTGTCTTAGTAAAACATTTCAAATTTAATGTTCTCGGTATTAAAGTCCTATCATTTAAAAAAAAAAAAAACATTTTTTTTTAATTTCTTTACCGTAAATTAGTTCCTGTGTTTTATTTCTTAATGTTATAATCACTAATTAGTAATGCATGCTTCTAACTAAAGTATGATATCTTTTACAGAAATACCATTAGGTACAAGTGATTAGAAGGAAATATCAAAAGGAAGGAGTGATTTTTTAATGAATTTTTTTATTTCAAATAATTTCATCTTCACAAATATCATTTAAACCAAATAAACTAGAAACTATATGCACATAGTTCATGTATAGAATTAAGCAGTGACATGCCACCACTTGTTCACTTATTAAGCAGAAATCATTTGAGATCCGTATATAATTAGAATTAAGTAGAGATCATTGGAGATCTATATATCTAGTGTTCCTACCGCTTTGTTTAATTATTGAAATTTGAAAGGTATGAAATAACTAAGATGTCTATTTTGTCATTTGTGTCTAGCTTTGTCAATCCAACGAGGATGTCTATTCCATCAATTTCAATGTGGATTTTATTTCCTTTTTTATGATAAAATATTAATATTTTTAAAGTTAATATTAGAATTAATATCTTAATGTTAATATTTTAATATTAATTTTAGAGTTAACAATTTTAAAGTTAATATTTTAAATGTTAATTTTAATTTTAAAGATAATTTACTCCCTCTTTCATATCTAAAAGTAAGATTTGTTTTATTGTCAATATTAAAACCATTATTTCAATATTAATTTTAGATTTTAATATTAGTTTTAGTGTGTAACTAAAATAGATTATTGATGTTAGGTTTATATTAAAGTTTATTTTATGTTTAATAATAATATTAATATTAACATTGTTATTATTTTTTTTTTTTTACGTTAAGACTAACCTAAGTACCTACGGGGAATTTGAACTGGTGACCTATCGCAAGGAGTGCCTTAACAAGGCACCCATTCACCGTCAATCCAAAGCCCCATGGGCTTAACATTGTTATTATTAATAACATCATTAACACATTATAAAAACATTATTTAATAATATTATTAGATGTAATAAGTTAATATATTTTATCAATTAATTAAAAAAATGGTTAATGTGGCTAACATAATTATTAACGGCTAATGTTAGTTAATCATAAATAACAATTATCAATTATATTCCTTGTTAGTAAATATATTTAGCCATAATTGATAATTTATTAATGTATTAAGTCAAATGAAATATTGATACTTTGATCATTAATTATTTTTTCTTAAATTTATTATTTCTAGATATATTGCAACCCCAAAACTCATATCTACATAATATAATATGGGTGACAAGGAAAGAGGCTCAAAGAGCAGATTTTATTTACTCCATACCCAAATATCGATTGGTTTATAATTATTTTAAAGCTCATAATAGGGTTTACAACCTCTTATAATCATTTTCTTAATGCTATAATTCGAGTTGAGCTCATGATGAATGTCAATACCTAAATATTTCTACAAAATTCTCCAAGTAATTGTTATCATAAATTAAGTTCTCGTAGCTGATATTTTCGCATTTAATTATCATGACTTAGTCTTGTCGGTATTAACAATCATACCCATATTGGAGCAATAATCATGGAGGATTTTAAGTTGCTTGTTGCGATCATCATAGCTTCTGGAAAGAAGCATGATATCGTTGGCATAAAGGAGAAGAGTAATGACCATACTAATGAGTTTGGGGCCATATAATATTGAAACTTCCAAACACTCTTCTATCTTATCAATAGAAATGCCAAAAAGGTTAGGGGATAAAGGACACCATTGCTTAACTCCAATATTGCACTTAATTTCTACAGACCAACCCTCAGTGGTATTCATCTTCAAAAGAACATTCTTATATATACTATTCACAACAACCCTCAACTTGAGAGGAACCATTGTATCTTCAAGTCTCTTCCAGGGCATATTCTAAGGAACCATGTCAAAGGCTTTTCTGAACTTAAAAAAACAACAAAAGATGTTCATTTTATTATTGTTACACTCATTGGCAATGATCATGAGAGTGACAAGGTGGTCAATAGTTGAGGATGTCTCATTAAATAGTTTTCCCTTTAATTCTTTTACCATGGATTTCAAGCCAGACACTAATATTCTTTTCCAAATTGAGACCATATAGTTTGGCTAAAATGTGGTTTATCATAATGGTCCTATAGTTAGATGGAACATTTTTATCCCCTCTTTTAAAGATGAGAACAATAGGGCTTTGTGTCAAAGGCTTAGGGAAACCATGTTTCGCTGTCAAATCAAGGAGTCTGTGTATATAAAGGATGAGGATAAATCTTCCCATCTTGAAAATTTCAAGCTGGTCTCCTTCAATATCCCTAGCCTTTCCGTAAGTGATATTTTTAATCCCAAACTCCATAGCTTCCAAAGAAAAATAATCCTCCTATATAGGAGTGTTTAAGATGTTTCCCATGCTGTCCAGGGAATCATAAAGATTCATAAGATAGACATCCAATTTCTTTAAGGGGACTGAATTATTTTATATCATTTTCCAAACATGAATATTCCACCAAAACCTTCTAGGGTCAACTTTAGAAAGGAGAAGGAGATGATCTTGCCTCTTATTTATATATGAACTTTTTTCCTTTTAATATGATATTAATAAATACTCACTTTTTCAAGCTTTATAGTTTCCTTAAGGGCATCTCGAATTGATTTACTAGAAATTTTACAATCATTAACATAGCAAGAGTTGGAATTTATATTATTATTAACATATAACACCTTGGTAGAGAAGTTGTGAATGTTAGTGGAAAGCATGGTAGTAAAATTGTGGTAGATGTAATCAATTGTCTCATTATACATTAAAAGGCCTAAATTTCTTTTTATATCCTTAAAGAAGATATCCATTTAATTTATTTCAAAATGAATATGCCTTTGACTCTCACAATTCTCATGCATGTGGCTAGTGTGCATGTCAAGTTTTAGAGTTAAGGATAGAGGTTTGTGGTCAAAATCAGGTTTGTGGCAATTTAAGAGGTTAGTGCTTAAAATATAATTGAGAATATGGGTATCATATATCGTGTAATCAACAATATTACTGCCAAACCCATGAATAAAAGTCCTTTGGCTAGAGGTTGGCCACTTATTAATCCCATTACAAATTATCAAGTCTTGGGAACTACACATATTTATTAGATTGGTACCGAATAGGTTTTGAGTTACGCCTTAAAAAATTATTTTGAATCTACTAGCTAAGTAAATATCATCCTCTATTCATAGGGTCTTGGGGCTAGAGTTATTATTTAGGAGAGTAGCTTGGTTAGTAGAGGTTCTAGCATTAAACTCGAAAGAAAAGGATATTACCTTCATTCCTTAGACTATGGATATCATGCTCTAAACTGTTGAAGGGGCAATTTTTATCCAAATTTTTTTTCTTATAGAAGGTAGATTAGATAGGAGAAAAAAAAAATTGCGCCAAAAATCCTATTGGTGTTAGTGCCAGAAATTTCGATCCAAATGTATTGATTGAGGCAGTTGATCTTATGAAGTCAAATGTGAGACAAAATATTATTTTTAACATAGAGGATTTCTTATTTTAGGCTGACCAGAGAATGAATCTATCTATTTAGGGGACCCTAGATTCCCAATGCTCCCAAGTTTTGACTAAGAAGATAAGATCAATATCAACCAAGATCCAACTTTACATAGGACCTTTACACCATGGACAATTAGGACAGTTCTAGAAGAGGATCCGTAGTCTTCCCAATTCCTATTTTTTACTCTTATTCTGGACTCTTTCTTGAATAATAACTTTCCTATTTTTCATGATTTCCCGTTTACCTTCCTTTCTTGCCTCCTTTACATGTTCGCCCTCTTTCCTTATCTTATCTTGGTATTCTAGAATAAGATCCTCATTTATAAATATTTATTAAACTTTTAGGCTTGGAGATTTACTAAGTATATCTAAATTATGATCATTACAACTTACTTTAACACAAACCTATCTATGTTTGTGCTCTAGTATATTTCTCACCATTTTTGCTTCTATTTGATTAGTTGTTTGAATTTGCGACTTAACCTCCAATTCTCTTTTACTATTTCTAATGTGTCATCATTAATTTTCTCTTTGATACTAGCAGTTATAAGGTTCAGGGCACTTTTGTGATGCTCATGCTCTAGTTCAATTAGTTTCTTCATTTCCTCTTTTATGGATTTGATATCTAGTTTATTCTATGTTCTATTTAAAGTTGAATTATTATTTAGTTTTTCTTTTCATTCTTTAATTTCATCTCTCCAAGTGCAATTTTCTTCAATTATTGATTTTTTTGTGTTTTATGTATTGCATCATATTTTTCATTCCTTAGAATTTTGTCTCGAATGCTAACATTTTATTTTCTAATGATTTGTAGTTATCATCAAGTCTTATAAATATTTCTAGCTTATGTTCCATAAGCATTGTAAATAATTCAAATTTATGTTTTCTAAATATTGTAGATAATTCCTTTCTCTTTTTTCTTTTATATTTTCTAAATATTCAAGATAATCGTAAAAACTCTTAAAAATGTTTTATCTGGGCCTCCCTAGCAATTCTCTTCTCTTTCCTAAATATTCAAGGTAATCATAAAAACTCTGAAGAATATTTTTTCTTGGCCTCCCTTCGCTAGGTAGAGACCTAGAAATATAAGGAGAATTACTCATAAATTTAATAAATAAAACTTAGCCGAAACAGTCGGTAAAAAAAAAAAAGAACGGGTGAAGTGAGTTTATTTACTAGTCGCAATGTGTTTTTAAACGAGCCTCACTGATATTCACCAAGGCCGCAGAGAAAAAAGAGAGATATCACCGGAGAGTTTAAATCATTCTGGACCCATAGACAAGCCATAGAGTGAGTTTATTTACTGGTTGCAAAGCTTTCATAAATAAGTCGCGGAGATCTCGCCGAGGCCACAAAGAGGAAAGAAATCAAACTTTATTTAAATTAATTACGTATATCTCTCTAATTTTATATTTTAATAATTTATTTGAAAAATTAAATATTTAAAAAATTGTTATTTATATATATATATATATATATTTGATTTATCATATTTATTATACGATATAATAATTTGAAATGATATATTGAATTTTTTAGTTTGCTTAATAAGTAATATATTTGATATTTTTTACAAAATAAACTTAATGAGTTAGAAAATTTTGTGATGATAAAATGATTTAATCTCCAAACATCCTATTACAGTTCTTCTATATTGCTAATAAAGCGTCGATTTGAACTTTTAATATAGAATTAATTATTCGTTTGTAATAATTATTTTTAATTGTTGTATTGGTGTAAAATTTATTTATTTTCTTAATTAATATTAATACAAGTTGTTCGAGTTGATTGTAATTCTTAATCTATTATGTATTCAAATGAATCAAATATATTAAAGTACGAGTCTTTTTAATGTATATATATATATGTTTGGAATTTTTATGACATGATTTATATTTTTTTAATGTGATATGCAAAATAGTTAGTACAAAATTTCTTTCAAGAAGCCTCTTTTTTTGAGAAAATTGTTGAGATTGAGACTCGAGGAAAATATAAAAATTGATGACATTCATTATTTCCGATAAGATTATTAGCCTTAACATACATAGAAAAAATTGAAGAGAACTTAGAATAGGAAGTAGCATATTAAGCAGGTGGGTTGGGAGGAATGACAGGAAGAGAAACAAAGTAGCCCACATGTTCATGGATGTGAATATCAATATGCTCCACCCTCGCATCCAGGCTGTAGAGGTGGTCGTTGGTATGTCAATATTGGCAACGAAGATAGTCCAGTTGTTCCAGAATTTTCTTCTGACTATACTAGATGTCATTGATGTAGGGTACCAGCTCATTACAATCCTCATATATATGCTCCCTCAAAATGTCCATGCTCACCTAGATGTTGCACAGTTGTGCCACAATGGACTTGAGGGTGGCTAGAGAAAAAACATGGTCTGGGGAACGAGTTGGAGAGATAGCAGTTGCCTCCTCCATTTCCCAGCTATCAGATTTGTTTGTGGGTGATTGATTGCCTGGGTTCAACGCTTAGCATGGTGGTGATTGCCTCCCCCCTGAGAATGGTGTTCCCTTTGACACAGCATGATGTCAAGTCAACATTGTCAGACGAAGTGAGAGGCTAGAAAACAAGAACCACAAGAACCGTGTATGGCCCAATAATCAAACAGAAAAACCACCGTCGAGATATATAACACCATGCAATACAACCAAACACAAGAATCCTTGTTGATAACATGAGATTGCAGTCCCAAGGCACGCCTAAGCATGGGACTTTCCTCCACACCCAAAACAAGACGATAAAAACACCTTAACTCATGGACACAAATAATTTCCACCAGTGGTCTTAGACTCGCCTTCATGATTGCAGAGGGGAGTAGTGAAAATATGGACAACCCTTCTCTTTGAGTTCTGAAAGGAGTAGCTCTCCAACAATCCTATAGCTCGAGACACGGCCAATTGCATAGTTGGGCACTCCAACACTTGAAACACAAATTGCAGTGGGTAAAAACTAGCTTACCTCGAGGACTAGGTAGCTCCTCGACCACCGGCACCAACTCTTCATCCCTCGAGAAGAGGTTCCAGGCGAGAAGACAAAGGGGCTCAACATGATCGCTTGTGCTAGGATCCTATGGACAGTGCCCGGCCTCAGTGTTGTGCCACCCTAGGCTATCCCATATCACTGTCGCTTTGCGCACCCACTACTTTAACCTCGATAGGGCATTCAAAAAACTGAGTAACACTACCCTCTGCACCCTCCCAATTAACCACCCAAAACATATAACTAGCGAATTTCGTTCTATACTCTGGGTATTTATCAACAATGCGTATGAGGAGGGTGTTTGCCTACGGGAAATTAGAGCAAGCCCAACTCTTCATGGAAGATTAATAGAGTGTGTAGAGAACGGACAAGCTCCATATTCGACCCACTTGCCAAATAGTGATCTAAATGTACACCCCATCATAAAAATATACAAAACATTACTTTTATATATATATATATATATATATATATATATATATATTCTTATTTTTTATTTTCCATTACTTTTTTAATTCAATCATTATGTTTTATTATTTTTAGTTTAAATTTAACACTTTTATCCAAAAACACCATTAAAACATATTCTCATATTAAATTGTAAAATATATCTCGATAAAAAAAAAATCATTATTTTAACCATAGTTACTATATTGTTAATTCGTTATCTTAAACATTAAATAGTTTTTGTTTTAAATTAAAATAATGAAAAAAAAAATACTATTAATTAGTTTATCTTTTACTAAATAAATAATCATATTCTTAATCCAGATAGAACTCCAACTTCTAAAGGAAAAGTAATATGTATATTTGATATGCTTTATTCACTTAATTTAATTTAAAGGTTATCTATTGTCGATGAGTTGCGTATTTTCTCAAATTTCCTCCGTATTTTATAAAGAAACCATGATGACACCATAGTGCCAATCATCGATTAGTCATATAATCGTATGAATGATTAGTCATAAAAATATATGAATGAAATAAAATGTGGGGATACAACAAACCCAAATCTTCATTCTTTTTTTACTTATATATCATTTCTTTTGTTTGAATGGTCGTTAGTTTTGTTCTGTTTTCATATGCATGAATGTTGAAAATTACATGATCGTGTAGAGCAGCGCTTTCCATATAGATGTTGCCACGTTCCGTTAAACCATTTTTCCTAACCTAATAGAGTATAGATGTTAATTATTATATATAAAAATGGAATTATATTTATAATTAGTTATAATTAATATTAA
Organism: Pinus taeda; assembly: GCA_000404065.3. Classification (NCBI taxonomy): domain Eukaryota; kingdom Viridiplantae; phylum Streptophyta; class Pinopsida; order Pinales; family Pinaceae; genus Pinus; species Pinus taeda. The sequence continues at coordinate 66,177 of APFE031702176.1, read as the reverse complement.
AGTGAAATTAAATTTACTGTAATTTTGGATTTATCAAAATTGAAAAGTGATCAAATATTTTGAGATGTAAATCTCTTTTAGAGTAAAAAAATTGATCTCATTCCATTTAAAATAGATCTAAATTAGTACATATTACAGTTGGAGAGACATGATATATGAAAAGAATAATATGTTATATGAATAGTTATTAGTTATGTGATCATTTTTCTTTTATGTTAAGATAATATCATTTGTGTATGAGAGGAGGATGGCTAATTTTATTATCTTCTTTTTTTAGGAAACAAATTTTTTTTTTTTGTTAAGCTTGGCAGAACCATTCCATTTTCTATTATATATAAACAAGTTTACAACACACAGATAAACAGAGTGGCCTCAACTTGCCCCAAAGGGAAACCAAATCTGTTGGCCACTGATCAATAGTATAAGCCATCCAAAAACTAAATTGTCTTAGTCTTTCCAGCTAGGCTAGATATGTCTCTACTTCATGACCAAACACTACATAACTATATAAACATATAATTACAACATGGAAATTAAAAGTTATCTGCAGAAGACAAAATTATGCACGGGTGTTGTTCTAATCCCTCTTCTCCTCTGAGACAAATGAAACGGGTGTCAGGTCTTGGGCATATCCACTAGGCATACCATACAACTCCAGGATGCAAGGGATATGGTAGTCTATTCTATCCAGCCGAATGTCCTGCTTGTGCAATTGAAAGACAATTTTCTCCATATCCTTCTTGTAATTCGGAAGTCCCTGTAGTGTCATTGTCATCCCATCTGAGATTTGCTCCATAGCCTTGCCTAATAGGATCTTCAGGAGCTAATATGGGTACAAAGTTTTCTTAAACTGAGTGATTCTTCCGCGGGTGTTTCCCGGGTCCGAGACTAAGGTCCTCCAGTTGTCCGTCTCCTCCTCTAACGCACTGCCCTGTTTCACTTCTTCTTCCCATTCTTCCAGCAGCTTTCAAATTCCCTCATCCATCCCCTCAAGCTAAGCTTCTGATGCCTCTATTATGAGGTGTTCAACTAATTTTTAGCCCTTGCATGGCTCCGACATGCTTGGCCCATTTTCATGCTTAGGAGTTCGACCTCTTCTGCCATGTCTATGGCCTCATTCAGCAAGCATCATACCCTAATGTCCTGAGCACTGCTAACATCCACAATAAGTTAGTTTGAAACACAAGATTGAAACAATACACCACTTCTTGCCTTGTATCTCTTCGCTGCTTGTTCTCACCACTATCTTGTTGGGGTGGGAGGGAGCCCACAACCCCCAGTGGGGAGGCCCTAGCCCCATCCCTTTGAATCACCCTTTCCCCCTCTCCAATTCTCAAGGCCATATGTAGGTTTACCGTCGCATACCCATGCCAAGCTCTAATTTCTTCCTTGCAACCTACAATATACCAACTATGGCTTAGGTTCCTATCCCCCCTTGCCTCCGTCTTAGAGCTCTTGCTGCTCTTTCCCCCCAGCTAGGTCTCCACCCATCCTTTTTGGTAACTCGGTGCTTATTATGCAAATTGCGGGCATGGTTGCATCCTAAGACTCCTACCACCTATCTTCCCCTGCCCCCATCTATGCTCCACTTCCCTTCCTGTATTACCTTGCAGCTGACAGGCTTCCCCCTCCCCTTGATGGCAGAGTTCAGTGCTTCCAAGCCTAACTGTGGACACTTGCGCCCCCAACTAGCATGGGTCTTACCCATTTGACATAAGGGAGAGATGCAAAACAAGGCCATGTTGACCAGTTGCCTACCCCTTTGCCACCAACAATTTCCTATCCCCCAGATAGAACCCATTACATCCCAACTTAACCACAGCAAGACCATAATTACAGGTTTGAGGTGGAGTCGAATAACATACTCGGAGTTTGTAGTTGTTCGACAACGATGGCGTTGGTTCTTCCCGTTCCAACGCTCGCCTCCAGCGCTGAACCACCACCCTTCTCCATAGAATATCACACAAAGACTGCACATCGATATGCTCTCCCATCTGATATACCCTAACGTTCTTCTAGTCCCGCCACCTTGCCCACTTCCCCACCTTGCCATCATTTCAAAGGACACTGCACCCAATACCTCGAGCATGTGGGGGGAGGCAATATTAAGTGCCTCGGTACCCAACATACCTACCTCCATGCGCTCCCAGCGATCGACCCACATCTCGATCAAGATTCTTTAGGAAATATTTTAATTTTTCATATAAATAATAAAAAATTATTTGTCAATTTATTTTAGCTTGGGTTATTATGATAGATTATTGTGGTCATTCTCACTTAAGTTCAAGATTCATAGTTTGAGTTTTTCATCTTAAGTAGAGATGTTGCTTTCTCAATTCTTTAATTTGAATAATTGTGTAAAATTTTTGTGATCCTTCCGACCTAAATTCAAATCTTATAGTTTAAAAGTACATTTTTTAATTAAAATTAATTTGAATAGTTACATGGAATACATTATTTTTAAACACATGGATTGTGAGATATAGAAATATTAAAATAAATAATTGTTTTATTATCTATATATATATATATATATATATATATAATATATATATATATATATATATATATTATTTATTTATTTATTATTTAATTTAATAATTAAATATATATGATTATAAATAATAATTGTTTAATTATTCTTATTTTATTGTTTTATAATAAAAAGTTAAAATTTTCAATTTTATTAAATATTTATAAAAAGAATTATATATTAATTTAGTTTTCAAAATATTCTTTAAGTGAACATTCTTATGAATTCAATCCTCTCATTTATTTTGATAAATAAAAAATATTAACTTATGTTCCTTTTTCTAACTCTCGCATCATCTTAGCTACAGAGTAAGTTGTCTTCTTATCCTATCAAGTATCATCGCACTCATTAAATTTGATTCTTCTTTTCCCACCTATTCCCTTTATTCAACCCTTTGTTCTTCTCCGTGGATCTTTTCCTCCTTTTATCCCTCCCTTACCCTTTTTATTTCCTTATCTCAAGTCTAACCCCTTAATTTTGATTATTTTTATCTCCTTATTTGTATTTATATATCTTCAATTAATATTTTAGACCCAAAATTAATTCATTATTCTTACTTTTAGCTTTTACGCCCTTAATGGGTTTATTATTCCTTATTACCCTACTTCCATTTGAGCGTATAACCACCCCTTCTTTCTTACTCATTTATTTTACCACATTCTTTGAATATTTAATTACTCGTATGTACTCATATATTTTATATCACATTCCTTGAATATTTAATTCCTCGTATGTACTAAGTTCACATTTATGTTTAATACATTATTATATTGTAATATACTTTTGCTTCTATCTTAGCCTGATTTTTCCTAATTTTAATTAATAGGTTTTTTTTTAAGGATATTAATATAGTAAAAAAATGTTAATTTCATTCATTCCAAATTCCTATTTTGAGCTTTTACTAATATTTTTTATAATGGTTAATTGGGTACCTTTTAAAAAAATTATTTAAATTTTTTTCTAAATTGATAATTAATAATTTTTATTAAAATTTCTCTCCAAATTGATAATTGATTTATTATGGTACATGTATTTTTATCTATTTAAGGTTTTTTAGCACTTGTATGATCATCATCAAGCTTTCTAGTGCTTGATGATGGATGGAGCTTCAACATAAAATGTTTTCTCGGATAAGATAATCTTCATACACATTTATCTTCCAAAAGCTTTCAACAATATGAATAATTATAAAAAAATTTCATTCACTTATAATTATTCAATTTGAGTGATTAGAGACTTTCATAGTTTGTCATATTGTTAGTGATTTTCGGAATAATATTGTGTAACATGTATGATCTCTCCAACGTTTCAAATGGTGACTCCATCCATCATCAAGGACCACAGAGAACCTTATGGGTAAGTGATGAAAATAAGAATTTGGGGGTTGCCCAAAATCCCAATTCCTTTTAAAATCTCGATCCTGGGCCTATGGTTTATGGGCCCACAAGATCCAACGGAAGCATTTTCGGCTTTGAACCTTTTATAACTAAGGATCCTCATTAAAATCAAGCATCTAAATTTACTAACCAAAGCATGCAATCAAAACCCGCTACCACAAGTAATGCATTCACTAAACCATGGGATTGCTGTCTGAAATCAAGTCCTTAAGAGTCTCTAGAAAACCTCGATCTTCCACCAATTCAACATTCGCATCATAAAACTCAATATACCCAACAACTTTTTACCGCCTGGAATTACGGTCCATTATGAGCCTCACATCACGTACATTTCCATCTCTTCAGAAAAACTCATATACGTTTCTTTCATCCGCCTTCAAGCATATCTGATAAGCAAACACTGTCCTCTAATCCCGCTCTGGATCAACGTCCGGTTCTGCAGCTTCCTCCTTTCTTTCCTTAAAATGCCTTCCGCGGTATCATTGTACGCAATAGCTCGGATTTTATAATTCCACTTGGCCAGAACTCAAGATAAAATTTAGGACTTCTCAAAATAACAGAGCCGAAGTAGAAGAGACTCTGGCTCCCCTGCGTTTACTGTGAGCGTGTACAACAATCACAATTAAACGATATTAACTTATTTATAAAACAAATAAGTGTATAAAATTAACACAGAACAGGAACACACTTTATTATATATTTACGGAACAATTACAAAATTAAGGCATTGCAGCCTTAAAAACGAGCTCACGCTCGCTACATCTAGCTCACTCACAAATTCCTCACAAATAAGATACCTGTCTCACACCCTATCACGCTATACATTTATATAAGATGCATTAGGAAGAATTGATAATATCTTCTCCTAGTTTTTCTACAATGAAAGCTCTCCAAAAAGCGTGCATGGCTGTATCCATCTTATCCGCTTTAAATCTGCTTTAACTCATCCGCTTTAAATCCACTTTAAATGTATTTTTCTGCTTTAAAACAGACTTTCCTCTATTCTGATCCTCTGGTTCACGTTTTCTTGCTTTGGTGCTGAGTTCTCCCGCATCAGACTCCCGAGGCACAAAATTTATGACCTCCTGGTCATATGCTTCTGGGCTTCGTAATATCTTTAACTTGTGAGCTGCAATCAACCTCTGCAACAGCAAGTCCTCCTTGTTGCCTCTTACCTCACCAAGCTCTCCTCTAGCCTTGGTCTTTTGGTAACCGCTCTAGGCTATTGCATTCTTCTCACCTTCCTCTGCTGCCATCTGCACAATAGCAAGACCATAAACTCTCCATCTTTAACACAACTGTACCTCTTTCCGCTTCTCCTCGCATTCTTCTTTCTTCTCTCAGGAATCCTTTCCCTGCTCTGATACCAACTGATGAAAATGAGATTTTGGGGATTGCCCAAAATCCCAATTACTTTTAAAATCTTAATCCTGGACCTGTGGGTTATGGCCCACGAAGCCTCGACGGAAGCATTCTAAAATTTTAAAACAGAGATATTCTTTAACTATATAACCAGCCCTTTTAAACAACTTTGAATGAGTGTTAAACCAACGATTTTATACGACTGCACATAGGGTCTAATTGATCTGTTCATTCTATTGGCCCTCTGAAAACCAAAGATAATTCCATCTTGAACACACCAGTGGAACGGAATTGGGTTAATATTCCTTCTTTTACAATCATAGCAAACTTCACAAATGTTGTGCTGTTGATCACCACGAACTGTGACAGTTGGTACCTGATTGCAAAATCCATTGTTGTATCTACGAAGATCATGGGATGGTACACGGGCTTGAGACTCACGCTGTTGAACCTGCAACATGTGAGCTTGGATTCTCTGCAAATTTATACCAGGGATTGAGTTATCAGAAAATCAGCGGCTGGAACGCGCGCCAAAATCCCATTAAAAAGGAAAACCATTCATTCGCCCCAAATTTTCTCGTCTTCTGAATACATAGCACAAGGGAGCTTTTTCTTTTTCATTTTCTTTGAACCACCCACCCAGAAGCGGAAATTTGGCGATGTGATATCAATAATTATTAAAGCGATCCAAATTTTGGCTCAAGCCAATCCTCAACACTCATTTTTCATACATAACGTTTAAACAATAAACTATTAACATATTTAACAGCTACACAATAATTCAGATCCCAATCGATACAAAGGACACATGTTAACTTCGTTACTAAAACACACACGAAGGCGTATAACATAATACTGAACCCAGGTTTATATATCACAAAACGTTTACATGCTAAGGCGTTTCAGCCTTAGAAACGAGTCTACGCTTACTACATCTTGACACTCACAAAAATTCCTCACATAACAGATATATCTCACACCCTATCACATTACATTTATATAAGATGCATTAGGTAGAATGGATCAGATCTTCTCCTAGTTTTTCTATAATGAAAGCTTTCCAAGAAAAAGCGTGCATGGCTGTTATCAATAGCAAGTCTCCTCAAGACATATCTGCTTTAAAGCTACTTTCAATTTATCCGCTTTAAATCCGCTTTAGCTCTGATTTAAGGTAGATTTTCCTATTTTCCTCCTTCGATTCAGCTTTGCTTTCCACGTAGGCTTTGTTGCTGGTTGCTCCCGCATCAGACTCCAGAGGCACAAAAATTTATGACCTCCTGGTCATATGCTTCTCCTGGTCTTTAGCAATTTTAACCACTTCATTCCTTTAGTGCAACCAACCTCTGCAGTAGCAGCCTCCTCTGTTACACGATACCTCACCAAGCCCTCTGCACTCGGTCTTTTGGCATCCTTCTCTAGGTTGCTGCAAATCTTCTCACCTTCCGCTGCCGCCATCTTTACAATAGCAAGACCATAACCTCTCCATCTTTAACACAATTGTACCTCTTTCCGCAGAATATTTTACTGCTCTGATACCAACTAATGAAAATGAGATTTTGGGGATTGCCCAAAATCCCAATTACTTTTAAAATCTTAATCCTGGACCTGTGGGTTATGGCCCACGAAGCCTCGATGAAAGCATTCTAAAATTTTGAAACAGAGATATTCTTTAACTATATAACCAGCCCTTTTAAACAAATTTGAATGAGTGTTAAAACAACGATTTTATATGACTGCACATAGGGTCTAATTGATCTGGTCGTTCTATTGGCCCTCTGAAAACTAAAGATAATTCTATCTTGAACACACCAGTGGAACGGAATTGGGTTAATATTCCTTCTTTTACAATCATAGAAAACTTCACAAATGTTGTGTTGTTGATCACCACGAACTGTGACAGCTGGTACCCGATTGCAAAATCCATTGTTGTATCTAAGAAGATCATGGGATGGTACACGGGCTTGAGATTCACGCTGTTGAACCTGCAACATGTGAGCTTGGATTCTCTGCAAATTTATACCAGGGATTGAGTTATCAGAAAATCAGCGGCTGGAACGCGCGCCACAATCCCATTAAAAAGGAAAACCATTCATTCCCCCAAATTTTCTCATCTTCTGAATACATAGCACAAGGGAGCTTTTTCTTTTTCATTTTTTTTGAACCACCCAACCAGAAGCGGAAATTTGGCGATGTGATATCAATAACTTTGAAAGCGATCCAAATTTTGGCTCAAGCCAATCCTCAACACTCGTTTTTCATACATAACGTTTAAACAATAAACGATTAACATATTTAACAGCTACACAATAATTCAGATCCCAATCGATACAAAGGACACATGTTAACTTCGTTACTAAAACACACATGAAGGCGTATAACATAATATTGAACCCAAGTTTATATATCACAAAACAATTACATGCTAAGGCGTTTCAGCCTTAGAAACGAGTCTACGCTTACTACATCTTGACACTCACAAAAATTCCTCACAGAACAGATATATCTCACACCCTATCACATTACATTTATATAAGATGCATTAGGTAGAATGGATCAGATCTTCTCCTAGTTTTTCTATAATGAAAGCTTTCCAAGAAAAAGCGTGCATGGCTGTTATCAATAGCAAGTCTCCTCAAGACATATATGCTTTAAAGCTACTTTAAATTTATCCGCTTTAAATCCGCTTTAGCTCTGATTTAAGGTAGATTTTCCTATTTTCCTCCTTCGATTCAGCTTTGCTGTCCACGTAGGTTTTGTTGCTGGTTGCTCCTGCATTAGACTCCAGAGGCACAAAAATTTATGATCTCCTGGTCATATGCTTCTCCTGGTCTTTAGCAATTTTAACCACTGCATTCCTTCAGTGCAACCAACCTTTGCAGTAACAGTCTCCTCTGTTACACGATACCTCACCAAGCCCTCTGCACTCGGTCTTTTGGCATCCTTCTCTAGGTTGCTGCAAATATTCTCACCTTCCGCTGCCGCCATCTTTACAATAGCAAGATCATAAGCTCTCCATATTTAACACAACTGTACCTCTTTCTGCAGAATCTTTTACTGCTCTGATACCAACTGATGAAAATGAGATTTTGGGGATTGCCTAAAATCCCAATTACTTTTAAAATCTTAATCCTGGACCTGTGGGTTATGGCCCATGAAGCCTCGACGGAAGCATTCTAAAATTTTAAAACAGAGATATTCTTTAACTATATAACCAGCCCTTTTAAACAACTTTGAATGAGTGTTAAAACAACGATTTTATACGACTGCACATAGGGTCTAATTGATCTGGTCGTTCTATTGGCCCTCTGAAAACCAAAGATAATTCTATCTTGAACACACCAGTGGAACGGAATTGGGTTAATATTCCTTCTTTTACAATCATAGCAAACTTCACAAATGTTGTGCTGTTGATCACCACGAACTGTGACAGCTGGTACCCGATTACAAAATCCATTGTTGTATCTAAGAAGATCATGGTACGGTACACAGGCTTGAGACTCACGCTGTTGAACCTGCAACATGTGAGCTTGGATTCTCTGCAAATTTATACCAGGGATTGAGTTATCAGAAAATCAGCGGCTGGAATGCGCGTCACAATCCCATTAAAAAGCAAAACCATTCATTCCCCCAAATTTTCTCATCTTCTGAATACATAGCACAAGGGAGCTTTTTCTTTTTCATTTTCTTTGAACCACCCAACCAGAAGCAGCAATTTGGTGATTTGATATCAATAAATATTAAAGCGATCCAAATTTTGGCTCAAGCCAATCCTCAACACTCGCTTTTCATACATAACGTTTAAACAATAAACGATTAACATATTTAACAGCTACACAATAATTCAGATCCTAATTGATACAAAGGACACATGTTAACTTCGTTACTAAAACACACACGAAGGCGTATACACATAATACTGAACCTAGGTTTATATATCACAAAACGTTTACATGCTAAGGCGCTTCAGCCTTAAAAACGAGTCTACGCTTACTACATCTTGACACTCACAAAATTTCCTCACAGAACAGATATATCTCACACCCTATCACATTACATTTATATAAGATGCATTAGGTAGAATGGATCAGATCTTCTCCTAGTCTTTCTATAATGAAAGCTTTCCAAAAAGTGTGCATGGCTGTTATCAATGGGAAGTCTCAAAACATATCCGCCTTAAAGCTACTTTAATTCTTCTTTCCTGCTTTAAATCCTCTTTAGCTCTGATTTAAGGTAGATTTTTCTCCTTCGATTCAGCTTTGTTGTCCACGTAGGCTTTGTTGCTAGTTGCTCCCGCATCAGACTCTCGAGGCACAAAAATTTATGACCTCCTGGTCATATGCTTCTCATGGTCTTTAGCAATTTTAACCACTGCATTCCTTCAGTGCAACCAACCTCTACAGTAACAGCCTCCTCTGTTACACGATACCTCACCAAGCCCTCCGCACTCGGTCTTTTGGCATCCTTCTCTAGGTTGCTGCAAATCTTCTCACCTTCTACTGCCGCCATCTGCACAATAGCAAGACCATAAACTCTCCATCTTTAACACAACTGTACCTCTTTTCGCAGAATCTTTTACTGCTCTGATACCAACTGATGAAAATGAGAATTTTGGGGATTGCCCAAAATCCCAATTACTTTTAAAATCTTAATCCTGGACCTGTGGGTTATGGCCCACGAAGCCTCAACGGAAGCATTCTAAAATTTTAAAACAGAGATATTCTTTAACTATATAACCAGCCCTTTTAAACAACTTTGAATGAGTGTTAAAACAACGATTTTATACGACTGCACATAGGGTCTAATTGATCTGGTCGTTCTATTGGCCCTCTGAAAACCAAAGATAATTCTATCTTGAACACACCAGTGGAACAGAATTGGGTTAATATTCCTTCTTTTACAATCATAGCAAACTTCACAAATGTTGTGCTTTTGATCACCACGAACTGTGACAGCTGGTACCCGATTGCAAAATCCATTGTTGTATCTAAGAAGATCATGGGACGGTACACGGGCTTGAGACTCACGTTGTTGAACCTGCAACATTTGAGCTTGGATTCTCTGCAAATTTATACCAGGAATTGAGTTATCAGAAAATCAGCGGCTGGAACGCGCGCCACAATTGATCCAGGTGGATGTTGGTGGCCACCCACCTATCCCATTTGGACCCCCACAATTGTCTCTTTCAGAATTTTCAGTTTCCTTGATTGTAGCACAACTTACTATTTTTAGCAGTTTTTCGGGTCCTGAACTTCCGGAGCCGTTTTGAGGCCCTAAACGACATCTTTTGGGGAATCCAGAGGCAACATGGGTCCATGGAATGGACTGATGTTGTCCGTTCCAACAATGGTAGCTCTCGGATAGATCTTTCTAACGAGCTATCATACGCGTCAAACGGAGATCGTATGCCAAAGTTACGACCCTGGGAAATTGATGTACTAATTTACCCAAAATGGGGCCCACAATTTGGCGTTTCATCTTCTAAGGGTCGGTTTTGGAATGTGAAGGGTTTTCCATTATTTCTCAATAATAAATAGGCCTTCAAGCCTCATTGTAACATAGCTTGGAATGGTTCAGAGGCATGTAGCCGCACATCTCTTCTCAGAGATAAGCTACCATTGCCCTAGCTGGTTTATTTCCAATTCTGGTTGTAAGCATATTTCGGTATTTTCCATTAATGAAATGAAGCATTATTTCCACTGCATCTTTGTGTATATGGTTGTCTCTGTAATTTGTTGCGTTCTTGTTTAAATTCGGATTAGTGGTATCAGAGCGGTCTGCTTTTTCTCTGTTTTTCTTTGCATGTCCCCATCGAGGTTGGGATATAAGGAGTTAGGGCTTGAATTGGTCGAACCTTTGCAAGATCAGCCTCGCAAATCCCGACGGCCTCCCATGGCGGACGAGGAGAAAGACGAGGGGGCAGGAGATCCTATCAAAATCTTGCTCGAAGAAGCCCTCGAGCGGCAAAGGAACGCGATGATGGATAGCTTTGCGCAGATCCTTCAGCGGCTACCTAGAGGTGACGCATCGGATTCTAGCAGCTACTCTGGAAACGCCACGCCCTTTAAGGTACAAGTTAATTTTGAAATCCCATCTTCGAGGGTAAAATAGACGCAGATGCCGTAGATAAATGGTTAAATCTGCTAGATGGGTATTTCTCTGTTCATGAATTTTCAAGTCGGGAAAAGATTGTTTTCGCTCTTCTCAAAGCAGCCCCCCACGTTGGTGGGAAACCTACTGCGAGCAGAAGGATGAAAGTACCGGCTCACTATTTTCAGCCGCACCCACTTGGGATTCATTCCGAGATGCCATCAAGGAGCAGTACTACCCTGTCAAAAGCTATGAGGACAAATACATCAAGTGGACCACACTGCGGCAAGGACGAGACCAAGATGTGCCAGAGTTCACAAACATTTTTCATACCCTTCGTACACAGTTGGGTATCAAAGATTATGAGCTGCATCTGGTACTCAAATACTGCGGCTACTTGCACAGATACATCCAGGAAGAGATGGAGTTCTTGAACATCTCCTCACTCGGCACAGCATACCGATACGCTGTCAAAATCGAGCAAAAGTTCAAACAAAAGAATCGAGACTTTAGATCTACAAATCCGAAGCCCAAAGGACAAAGCCAAGGCGGGGTGACCCAAGACAACCCGTTGAAGTTGCAAGAAAAGAACAACACCACTAAGCCGAAGAAGGACACAGGAAAGTGGTGTGAGTTCCACAAGAGTCCCACTCATAACACAAGTGAGTGTCGGACCAAGCAGTCATTGGTGGCCGAGTTGAAGGCTTCCGAATCAGATACACGTTCCGACCCTGAGCCAGAACCCGATAAGGGGAATGGCAAAGGGAAGCAAGTCATTGATGCGGATCCCAGCGCCACTGTTGCCACTGACAAGATCCAGAAGAATGAACCCGAAGAGCCAGAGGAGGGGGAACGTCTTTTCCACTCACAGATGTGGGTGAAGGGTTCGCCGCTGCAATTCAATGTTGACAGTGGTAGCCGAAAGAACCTCATTTCAACAGAGGTCGTGAAGCGTTTGGGCCTACCGACTACACCACACCCGCAGCCATATAGTATCGGGTGGCTTCATGAAGGAGGAGATCTCAAAGTTCGCCAGCAGTGCCGCCTTCCCTACAGCATCAAACCATTCACAGACGAGGTATTGTGTGATGTTACACCTCTGGATGTTTGTGATGTATTATTAGGCCAGCCATACTTGTGGAGGCGAAATGTTGTGTATGAGTCAAGGCCTCGTGCTGTCATTATTTCTTTGAATAATGCATTATACAGGATACCAGAGATAGCCCCACCTACTGCCACATCTTTGATCACTGCTAAGAAAGGCAGCAAGCTCATATCACAGACCAGGAAATTCATCTGTATGGTTCACTCCCAAAGTAAGGGGAAGATCGTTGCTACATCCATGACCACCGCAAAGGGTTCCTCCACACAGCAGCAGCAGCAAAGGGATACGGTCATGACAGAACATAGGAACAACTTCTCCTCGCCAACAGGGGTACCACATAAGTTTCAGGTGGGCAACAAAGTCTGGTTGCATTTGCAGAGAGAACGCCTCACCAGAACCCATCAGAAACTCAGACCACTCCGACATGGTCCTTACAGCAGTACCAAGGCTATGGGGAATAACGCTCTGGAGCACGTCATTCATCCATTCCTTAGCTTGCACCCAGTGTTCAATATGGACCATCATCGACCAAGCTTCCCACCATTTCTGGACACATCAGAGATTGCAGGACAAGTTCAGCAGATGGAGGAACTCAACGCTATGGGGACCATTGCTTCCTAAGGGGGGAGGAATGATCCAGGTGGATGTTGGTGGCCACCCACCTATCCCATTTAGACCCCCACAATTGTCTCTTTCAGCATTTTTAGTTTCCTTGATTGTAGCACAACTTACTATTTTTAGCAGTTTTTCGGGTCCTGAACTTCCGGAGTCGTTTTGAGGCCCTAAACGACATTTTTTGGGGAATCCAGGGGCAACATGGGTCCATAGAATGGACCGATGTTGCTCGTTCCAACAATGGTAGTTCTCGGATAGATGTTTCTAACGAGCTATCATACGCGTCAAACGGAGATCGTATGCCAAAGTTACGACCCCGGGAAATTGATGTACCAATTTACCCAAAACGGGGCCCACAATTTGGCGTTTCATCTTCTAAGGGTCGGTTTTGGAATGTGAAGGGTTTTCCATTGTTTCTCAATAATAAATAGGCCTTCGAGCCTCATTGTAACACAAGTTCGGAACAGTTCAGAGACATGTAGCCGCACATCTCTTCTCAGAGATAAGCTACCATCGTCCTAGCTGGTTTATTTCCAATTCTGGTTGTAAGCATATTTCGGTATTTTCCATTAATGAAATGAAGTGTTATTTCTGCTGCATCTCTTTATTTATGGTTATCGCATCTCTGTATTTATGGTTCTCTGTAATCTATTGCGTTCCTGTTTAAATCCGGATCAATGTTAGACTCCGTCTTATGTTAGTGTGAGATTGATTCTTCTTCAAAACCCTGTTTTGAAGAAGAAATCATTAAATGTGTTGTTTTAGAATATGTAATTTATTCTCCAGCTCTTCAAAGGCAGCAGCTTCCTCAGCTCCTATCTCTTCAAAAGCACAAACAGAAGAAAACAAAACATCATCAGCAATCAGAGGCAAAGCAAGTTACAAGCAGGTGATGATGGATGGCCAGGAATGATGAGTGTAAGGGTTTTTTGAACCTGATGGTATGTATGATCATCCAAGCTTGCCTATGGCTGGAGACACCTGTTAGTTACTAGAAATACAATGTCATTCAAAGCTTGCTGCTCGTCGTATTCAACGCCCCAAGAAGGGTGGCAAAGGTGATGGGTCAGATGATAATGGAGAAGTTATAGAAACTTTAGACTCACGAATGGGATTAGAATCTCCATTGCTGTGGTTGCGAGCAGATCCTGAGATGGAGTACTTGGCACAGATACAAATCCATCAACCTCTGCAGATGTGGATAAGTCAATTGGAAAAGGACAAGGATGTTGTTGCACAACTACAAGCAATTGCAACGTTGTGTAGTTTTCCACGATTGTCATGTTCAATTGTTAATGCTTTGAACAATTGCCTTATTGATTCAAAGGTGTTCTAGAGAGTGAGGATTGAGTCAGCATTTGCTTTAGCAAAAATAGCTATAGAGGAAACTGACTGGGCTGACCTCATGCATTTAATTAAGTTCTACAAAAGTCGGTGCTTTGATCCAGATATTGAACTTCCAAAGCCAAAGATGCTTATCATCTCAGAAAAAGCCATGATATTGAAATGCTCGAGGAACAGAAGACAAAGTAGGGTTCAATGAAGATACGGTTTTCAAGGTGTCAAGAAGCTAATGCTGACCAAGTTCGTGTGAGTTCTGAGGCATTAAATTCTTTAGAGGCTGTAAAGGAAATGGATACTACAGATGAAGCAGGAGGGGGCTTGGTATTTTGGCATCCTAAAGGAGCTATTGTAAGGCAAAATATTGAAGATTTTTGGAAAATAACTCATGTACAGCATGGATATGATCTTCTTTACACACCACATGTGGCCAAATCTGACCTATGGAAGATTAGTGGACATCTAGAGTTTTACAAAGAAAACATGTTTAATCAAATGGATTTTGAAAATTAGTAGTATCAACTTAGACCCATGAACTGCCCCTATCATATACTTGTGTACAAGCATAGCCTGCGCTCCTACAGGGACTTACCCTTTAAAGTTGCGGAATTGGGTAATGTATATAGATATGAGATGTCAGGAAGCTTACATGGTCTTTTCCGTGTAAGGGGTTTGACCCAGGATGATGCACATGTCTTCTAATTGCCCAACCAGATCAAGGAAGAAATAAGAAGTGTTTTAGATTTGACAGAAGCAATATTGTCTCAGTTTGATTTTAAAAATTATGAAATAAACCTATCAACAAAACCTGAAAAGGCAGTGGGCAGTGATGTTATTTGGGAGAAAGCAACCCGTGCTTTAAAAGATGCTCTTGAAGATAAGGGGTGGGACTATTCTGTTGATGAAGGAGGTGGTGCATTTTATGGTTCAAAGATTGATCTTAAGATTGAATATGCACTTGGAAGAAAGTGGCAGTGTTCGACAGTTCAAGTTGATTTCAATTTGCCTCAGCGATTTGATCTATTTTATATTGATTCAAATTCAGAGAAAAAACGGCCCATCATGATTCACAGGGCCATCCTAGGATCTCTTGTGTTAACACCCAGGTTGTTCCCTATGACTCCTTAGGGAATACGGCCGGGGTAACCACTAACCAATCTTTGGGCTATAGCTTCTAGCCTAGCTGTAGTCAGAGAGGGCTCTCTCTATAAGGTTTGTCACTATTTTGACAAAGGTTTTAGGCTAGTTGTGAAGTGAAATTTTTGGTTGTTTTTGTGTTTGGTTGGGAGGATGCTTCTGAAATCCTTTAAAGACTATCTGCAAGTGAAACTAATCCATTGGGCAATGGGGTCGTGGATAGTTTTCCCTTGAAATCTTGACTAGGTGGGGGTATAGCTACAGGGCCTATGTGTATTCCATGAAACAAATTGTAAATTGTGAGAGTGAGACGAAGAGCAACTAGCAAAGAGCAATTAAGATTTCTTCACTTAGGCTGACTATTGTGAAAGAGCTTTGTTACTTAGGAGCAATTACTTGAATTCCTGAAATAACAAAACACTGTGATGATGTAGTATTAAAGGTAGCATTGAAGAATTACTCTTTAAATACTTTGACTGAAGAAAACATATAAGTTAGCTTAGACTGAGCTCAGGGTAACCAATGGTTAAATCCTGAGGCTATTCTTTTTCCTTGCTAACTAGGTATTTGAGAGTATGGAAGACATGAAAAACATATGAAAGAACAAAGATCACATGTAAGCAAAGAGCAATGAGAAAAACTTATTGAGCCACGAAATACACAGGAATCCTGCAACTTTGAGCCATACACCATCAGGAGATCAAGAGACAAACATATTTGAAGAAATCCCACTCTCCTTTGTATTAACTGTCTGAGAGTTTACAATATCAGAATAACAGAGAAGATATCAAGAGATTTCTTACATCCGGAGTCCAACCCCTCTAAACAAATGCGAGGGGGAATATATAGAGGTTTCATACAAAAATATCTCAGGTATTGAGTCATCTGAGAGGAAAATATCTCTTACATTCGCACATGGAGAGTAGATGAGAAGTTATTACAAATATAAATGACTCTTAAAGGCCTTTAACTTCTGTCAGGATAATGTTTTGACCTTTGGGCATTGCGAAGTCAGCTGTGCGGCTTTATCATAACTGCAGAAGTGCTCTGCGCTAGTTGCTTTTTGCGTCCTCTTGGTCCTGCCACCTGTTCCTGCTGATGCTGTTGCTGTGGTCGAGTACCTGTGCTGAGTTGGCTTAGCCTCTTCATGCTTGCTGTCAAGGCTTTTGTCCACCTGTATATGTAATATAGACTTTGTGCTGAAAAAGATTTAATATTTCAACTTTGGTTCAAAAGTAACCTTATTAAATCTTGCCATATATCTGGAGGAGGAAGCTGATGTTTCAAAATTGACCCTAAGGTCTCATCAGCCTCTGTGTACTTGTAAAAATGGGGAGGTTCATCAAACAGATGTGATACTTCATTCTTGATAAAAAACAAATTATCTAATTTTTCAAAAAGAGCTTGTCCTGTTATTGGGCTTGATGAAGATGTCCCTGGTGTCTCAACAATCTGAATTGCTGCAAAAGCGCTTACCCTCTTGATATATTTTTCATGAGAGAGTAACTTCCCTGATTCTAGCAAACTGGGAAGCCCTCTGTCCTGCAGGGCGAAGAACCTGTTCTGAAACTTATTTATATCTGCCTGCATATCCTGGATTCTCCTGTCCAGGGTTTGGATTAAATTCTTCATTATTGTAACTTTTTTGATTACAGATATAGTTTCAGTCCTATTTCCAATTCCCATTTTTACTAACTGGGAACTTGTTCTATAATTTAGCACTTCAATCATTTTAGGGGCAAGGTCGGCCATGTTGCCTAGGGAGTTTCTTGCTCTGTGCAATTCTTTCCTTGCCCTGCCAATGAGTCCCACTTGCTCATATATGGCATCAATGTACTCCCATTGGTTGGTTATTGACTGTCCAATGGCAGTCCGAATCACTTGTTTGAGCTTTGCTGTAACTTTTTCAAAATTGAGCTCCTTTTCTAGCTCTGCAATTGTTTTCCTCAGAGCTTTCACTTCTCTCTCCCTCTCAGCCACATTTTGCTTAGACTTATCATATTTTTCATTTATCTTAGCTAAGCTGTCCTTGGCTTGACTGAGCTCTGTCATCTGAGACTCTAGTACCTGAATTTCCTGCCTTAGCTTCAGCATGTCTAGGCTCTTAGCCTGTTCTGTTGTTGGTGCTGTAGTGGCTGGTGCTGTTTCTGGTGCCTGTTGCCTTGGAGGGATGGTATCTTGAGGGGTCTCCTCAAGGTCTATTGTTTCTGTGGGTGGCTTGGAAGATTGCCCTGCTTCTCTCCTTTGTAGTGCTGCTTCTAGTGTGGTCTCTGTGTCCTGCAGCTTTTGCTGTGTGTCTATCAGCTCTTTATATAGAGCCATTAGTAATGCTGTTGCATCCTTTTCTTGCCTCTGCTGGGAAACTTCATCTGTTTGTGGATGTAGAGTTGGGGGGATCTTCATTTTCTTTTTAATGCAGCCATGTCGCATCCCTCAGTTTAAGGACTTGCTGTATTGCCTTAACGTTCATTGGGTCATGCCCAAACTCTATGATGATTTCTTCAATGCCTTGATTCCTGTTGGTGTTTAGCTGAGGAGGATCCCTCTCCAACTCAAGCCTTGAGCGTGCAGTGGTTATTCAAGGCCTATTTCTGCATCCTATAATTGATCAAGGTCTTATTGCCAAGCAGGCATAGACCAATCTCACCCGTCTTGTTGTGTAGCTCAATTTGGTCCTATGGGGATGTCTTTTGAAAGGACTTCTAGATTAGTCCTTATATAATCTGCAGCTGTTTGGGGTTGCTGCACTGTAGGGGAAAAATGGCTCATAGTCATTTTGCCTTCTTGCACATCAAAGGCAGCCATTAGCCTTTGTTGATTTGCAGGAGCCATGTTCAGCAAATGATTATAGAGCCGCATTTTGATTGGCTCACTCCTCCTTTTGGCGTCTTTGAACTGCTCCTTTATGCCTGCAGCTGTATTCTACTATTGTGCTGAGGAGCTGACCTCCCCAAGTGCTGCCTTATCCTGCTCCTGATGCAAGCAGCTGGCAGAGGTCTCTAGGCTTTGCATTTCTTCCTCTGAGAAAGGATTGAGCCTCTGCCTTTTATCTGGTCCTTCTGTGAGAGGGGTCCCCCTCTCTCTTTTTCTGCTGGTGTCCTCCCTCTGAGGGTTTTGGAGGACAGAGGAGTCTACCCTGGAATCTTGTCTAGGAGGCGCCATGCTGGTTGTCTTTTCTTGAGTGGCTACCTGGCCTTCTGCTCTTTGCTCCTCCTCATCCTGTTGATCAGTTTGTTGCTGTTGTTGCTTGAATTGTTGTTGTTGGCCCTGTTGGCCCTGTTGGCCCTGTTGGCCCTCTGCTTCTTGCATTTCTTTGTCTTTTCCCTTGCTCTGTCTTTGCTCTGAAGTCTGTGCTACCTCTATTTGTGTTGCAGATGAGGAGGCTAGTGCTGTTGTGTGAGAACTTGGCAGAGAAGGCACCTGAGAAGGACATTCCAAGTCAGCCATTTTTAACAGATGTCTTCTAGCCCTCTCAACTAGCTCTTCTTGAGACACAGGCTCTATCAAGGTGTTTTTCTTCCATTTTGGCTGGTTGGCATGTCTTGATATGTGGAACATGCTCTCATGCTCATAGCTGGATAGTTTGTATCTTTGTCTTCTCAGGGATATAAAGCCGTTGGGGTCATAGGGCTTCCAAAGGAAGCTTTGTGCTAGGCCAAGGCCTTCTAGTATCCTATCTGCCTCTATCCAGCCCTCTCTTTTATTTAGCACAAAATGACCCAATTGGTTTTTAACTTTGAGTTGTGCCTTCTTGCCTTTCCCTACAAAATGGATCTGATCGGCATTGCCGAATTGTCTGAAGTATTCCAGGGGAAAGAGCCTCATGGGCACAAATCTGGGTAGCCTGAAAGGCCGCAGCTCACACCCATATATTCTAATCACTGTGTGATGTTGGTAGAAATACCAGTCTCCTATGCCGTAGGCAGTGGACAGTTGCAGAATTCTCTGCATTTCATCAGTGAGTCTTGGAGGAGGTTCTGTCATGAACAAAGATAGGGCCGGATGAATGAACAGATCTATGAACTCACAGTAGGTGTAGGGTGAATATGCACGAACATGGAAGATTGAGCTCCAGTACACCACTGATCTTAGGTTTCCTGCTGCATCAGTTCTCTTGATTTCAAAAGAGAATTTCTCATGTTGGTGATAGAGAATAAGATGGTAAATGTATGAAGTGTATCTGAACACTCTCTCCCTGGATAAGTTCAAGAATTGCTCATGGATCTTGTCAGAGATATATGTGGCATAGTCATAGCAGATGGGGGCCTTACCAGGGGAAAACATTGTCATCATGACTAGCACAATTTCCTCTATGAATTCCATTGACTTATACCCCAGTACTGAGCTTATCATGTAGGCCAGGTCCAGGCCAAGTTGATTCAAGTAGCCATTAAAAATGGGAGGGTGTAGCACTGTATCAGATTTCTGAATGAATAGTTGGTTTAACTTCAGGATCTCTGCTTCTGTCAGTATCTTGGACCCTTGATTGATTAGGTCCAGCAGGGATAAAGGAATCAGTTTCCTTTGAGTTTTGAATTGGACCATATCCCTGATGGCCTGAGGGGTAGTGTAAAATACAACCTCACCTTGAGGATTCATTACAGCCCTCTGTGTTGGATCATAACAAGTAGCACATAAATAGATGAGGTCAGGGAACTGCTTGACTCGGGGCATCTTAAAAGTTGGGAGGGAGGACTCCCAAATGCCTAGGATATCTGTTCCATCCCTGTGCCTAGCCCTGAATTCATTTAGCAAATGAATGTGGAATGTGCATCTGGAGCGGGCATCTTCTGAGATCTGGTAGTCTAAATCAGCCAGGTCTTGCCAGTCCAGCTCTCTCTGAGGAGCATTCAGGGGAGTGACATTGAGGGCTGCTGGTCCTGCAGGGGTATCCATGTCTACCTCGGGTTTTTCTTGAGATGCCGGGTTTGCCAATTGAAATGGTGAAATTGAGGGGACAGAAACCAACAGGGTTGGTGCACAGTCAAATACAACAATGTTTGAACTCTCTGAGGAGGCCTTTATGCAGTTTAACAGACTTTCTTTGACAATTTGGGAGCAATGCAGTGAGTTCACGATTGCGCGAACAGGGCAAGGTTTTAACAGAACTTGAAGTCTAAATGAGGTCTCTGCCACTGTGTTTCAACTCTAAACGGTGCAATAGAGGTAGGGTGTAGTTGGTTTCTCGGTGGAATTTCAATCTTATGGCTTCTTGTGGTGGATTTTACAAGAAATTAAGAAAAAACCAGTTTGAAGGAAGACGAAGACTCAAATACCTGTTTACAGTAGCTTGGGATGAGGTAGCAGCTGATTTAGCACTCTGAGCTCTTGCGAATGGTCGTGGGGTGGCTGGTAGAGCAGTCGTCGTGGAGTGCATGCAGACAGCGTAGCAGCACTTTTCTCAGAAAAATGACAAAATTGGCGAAAAAACGGTAAAATATGGTTTTATAGTTTTATTGGCGCGCTTTTTGGATGACGTCAGCATGACGTCAGCATGAGGGCCCAGGTTGGATGACGTCAGCAGGACGTCATCGGGTGACATGGCGGCCTAAGACCGGTCCACGGGGATGATGAGGTGGCGGCCAGGTGGGCGAATGAGGGACGAGGTGAGCGGACGTGGTGACGACGTGCACGGCAGCAGGACGAGGACGTGGGCGGGACAGGTGTCGCCATATTGGGACCCCTCCTACACGGCAAAGAATCTGTCAGACGGGGCTCCGATGGGATTTGGGCGTGACAACTGTCCTCGCGTGACGTAAGCGTCTGACAGATATCGGAAGGTATCTATCGGACGTCGGGGGCCCTCCGATATGAATGTGAGCCGTTGATCCTTGGGCGCGCGATCTGACGGCTGTCGGGCGATCAACCTGCACAGGAGATAGCACCTGTCTTTATTAACTATCGGACGTCGGGTTTTCCCGAAGTCACTGCGTGCCGTAGATCTGGGACAGCTGCCATCGGATGGTCATCGGATGGATAATCTGCACGGGAGATAGCGGCCAGCGGGTGGGTTTAAAAACTATTATTTTTCGGCTATCCGTGACCGGCGGGTCCCTCCACGCGATAAATGATTTTTCGGAGGTCTTTCATGGTTTTCTTCATAAAAATAATTTGGTGCACCAACCTTAGGAAAATATGGCTTTTGCGGGTTTTATGCAAAATTTGGGTGCAAACCTTTGTGAAGGCAGAACTATAGGAAAAGGGGTCCGATGGATTTTATACAACGAAAAAATGAAGAGCTGGCTCCCGACCTTAGGATAAGGCGGAAGAAGGGTATTTCCCTAATGTTTCCTCCCTTGGGTGGTTTTTTAGGGGATTCAGAGGTTTTCTTCAAGGGTTTTTGAGGCCAACATGGAACTTTTGGGTAGGGAAACGGGTTGAGATGGAGGAAAAGGTGGAGCATGGGTTCTTGACATTAACCAGGTGTTAATTCAATTCCCAGGGAGTGAAGATTATGGTTATAGTACCAGGGGGAAATACTTATACAATGGGGGATTTATACACCATGGTGTTATAATAGTAGGAATAATGGAGTATAGGGAGCTAAGTAGTAGATTTAGTTGTTAATATGGAGGGAACATATGGATGAGGGCTAGTGTCAAATAAGTTTTCTTGAAAATATCTGGGAGTCAAGAGTAGATGAAAATGAAAAGAGTTTTACACAAGAAATGTGGCTTTTGAAGGCCATCAGTACCATCACAAAACTTTGAGTTTGTCCTATGAACTAATCCATGAAGGGGTGTTAGTAATGAGTAATATACATATGGGAGAGGAAGTTAGTCATGCTCCAATGTATTGTACATTTGGATGTTGCTTAGCAATTTTGGCCTTTGAAGAAACATCATTTCTGCAACCTCATCTACCTACCCAACTAGTTCACCTAACATTTTTTGTTCCTTCTTGGAGGGTGCACTTGGACTTGCAAACCCTTTGAATGCCCTTTTCTTTTCATTGGCTTTTGCTTTCATTCCCTATCTAATACAACCCTTATTCCTTCCAAGGTCCCAGATTAAGTAGTTGGGAACCTTAGTTTCTCTACCTAGCTACTGATCTGCCAAGATTAAACAGTTTGGACAGATTTCATTCTTTATTCTACAACATAAATTGAAAACATGGCATGATCCAGATTAGGCTGTTGGGTCATCCATAGACTTTTGTGAACATGCAGGCCTAGATACACCTTTTCTTTTCTCTGCAAATATGGAACCTTTGTGGCAGCAAAAAATGGAGCATATTTGGCACTTATATTTGCCAATCATGAAATATGAAACCTATTGGTATAGGTATCCAACATCTTGAAAGGTTCTTTGGCATATTGATAGAGCATTATGCTGGTGACTTTCCTTTGTGGATTTCTCTAGTGCAAGCCCGTACTATACTTGTAACAGACACTCAGGTTCAATATTGTCGGAAGGTAGTGGCAAAGATGAAAGAGAAAAATATTAGAACATAATTATCATTTGGTGAGCGTCTTAGCAAACTAATTAGGATTTCAGAAACACAAGAGATACCTTTGATGGCAGTTGTGGGGCCAAAAGAGGTTGAAAGTGAAACTCTGACTGTTCGAGCGAGACATGGGAGAGAACTCGGGACCATGACCATCAATGAGGTTATAGAAAAAATTCAAAACGCAGCAGCTAAAAGAACCTTTTATAGCATAATAAAATTCAATCTTACTGTTCCCTATATGGCAATTTCCGTAAAGTGGCAAACATATTTTTAGTGGTCATCATTCCATTTTGGTAGAATCCATCTTCCAGAGTGGTATGCGATGTGAAGACCACGTGTAACATCATCACTGCCAGTTCTAATGCATGTATTCAAAACAGATAGTGTACGTTGTCATGGAGTAAAGTAGAAATGGACACCAGCCATAGTTGAGTTGCGAAAGGGATAAAGATGGCTGGCCAGTTGTCAACATGGGAGGATTGTGTCATCAATGGGAGGCTATGTAACAGAGAAATAAGATTTGATCTTCTATTAATAGCTTCAGTTAAATATCCAAGTGGATCTACGCCCCAGTTGATATCTTTAAGTGGCCATCAGAGGATTTTAAACGGCATTGAGTTGTTTATACATAAGTCGTTGTTTTATAGAACCTTCTGCATATGAATTAAAGATATCAGTAACGTGGCAATCGTTGCAAAGTGGCATTCAAAGGTGCGATTACCTATTTCTATCATCAGCTAGTTTTCATGGGCCATTCGAAATCTTCACGCTGGAATAATGGAAGGATTTTCTATCTTTAGGATCAGATGGAGGATTCTTTTCTATTTTCATGGATTTAGTTGAAACAACGCCCCTGTTTTGGGGTCGATTTGTTTTTTTTTTTTAGCAGCATTTTATTTAATGTATTAAAAATAATCATTTGTGGGAGAGGAGAGAGTTCTCAGTGCTGAGAGCTGTGGAGAAAAAGAGAGCTTCTATTGTACAGTCATTGACAGAGATTTTTAATGAAATTACACAACTCTGACTTCTGAGATTCCTGTGGTATGAAAGTTAGCATAAGTTTTTCTTCTGTTTCTTATGTAATTTGTTATGTTTCTTTTCACTTCATAATCATTTCTGAGTGAACAAATGAAGTGTTTAGGTAGAATTCATAGTATTATATGCTCTTCTTATAAGTTTGTTCATGTTCAATGTTTTCTACTGTTTAAGGAGGATTCAAAGTAATTGTTTGCCCTCCTTAGCTCCTCACCAGTATTGCCATCCCATTTAGTCTCAATTTGATGTTAAATTTCTTGCCTACCTTGCCTCAGTCGATAATCTGTGTTATTCATTATCTTTCTCTGCTCAAGCTGTGACTTTGCCCATGCAGCCCAGAAAAACCCCGTCATTTTATTAAATCAAACTCTTTGATCAGTTTAGTAGCCTCATATCAGTGTTACCTTATTGGTCATCTCATCTATTGGTGATTTTACGAGATTGACCGGAGAGAGCCTTCTCCTGCCCCGTAGGGCTAGCTACGAGGCTAAATGGTTTGATGTAGCCTTGAGGTTTACCTGTCTCAGCCTGAGGTGAAATTTCAAGCGCTAACACCTTCCTCAAAGTTTATATTAGTTCTCTTTGCAACACCATAACTTTTCTAGCGATCCTTGGCTTCTTTTAGTCTCTATTTAATTGTGGCCATTTGTTCTTCCATTTCTTGGAGCATTTTAGGTCCCAACATGAATTGATCCTCTAATCGATCCCAACTTAATGGAGTATGACATGGTCTTCCATACAAGATTTCGAAGGGAGCTGCATGTATTGAACTGTGGTAACTATTGTTGTATGCAAACTCCACCAAGGGAAGGTATTTCTCCCATTGATTTTGTTGATCCATGACATACATTCTTAGCATGTCCTCCAACACTTCGTTTACTCTTTCTGTTTGACCATCCGTCTTTGGGTGATATGTTGTACTAAAATTTAGTTGTGTTCCCATAGATTGTAATATACTTTTCCAAAATCTAGAAGTAAAACGTGCGTCTCTGTCAGATATTATCTTTCATGGTAATCCATGAAGGTGAATTATTTCTTTTAGGAAAATTTGAGCAATAGCTGATGCTTCAAAGGTGGTCTTGACTGGAATGAAGTGAGCACTCTTAGTTAATTTATTGACCACAACCATAATACAGTCATTTCTTTGCGATGTCATAGGTAAGTCTCCACCAAAATCCATCGAAACAACTTCCCACTTAGTTTCTGGTATATCATGGGGTTGTAAAAGCCCTGCTAGGTCACGATGTTTAGTTTTAACCTGTTGACATTCTAAACATCGGGCCACAAACTTTATTATATCGTTTTTCATTCCTGTCTAGAAAAATAGTTGTTTTAAGTCTGCATACATTTTTTGGACTCCTAGATGTGCAACATATGGAGCTTGATGGGCTTCCTTCATTATTAAATTCCAAATATCATCATCTTCTGGGACGTAAACCCTACCCTTATATCGTAGAAATCCATCATTTTCTAATGTGTATTCCTCCCACTTGGTCGCCACAGGTACCTCTTCTTGTAAGGCAAATTTTGTTTGCTAGTAATGTGGGTCCCCTACTATACGATTTAGAATCCGACTCCTCAAGTCTATCTTTAATGATGATACTGAATGAAGTGTAGGTCTCCTGCTTAAAGCATCTACAACTTTATTCTCTTTTCCCTTTATATAGGATATCTTGAAATCATAATCACTAAATAGCTCACTCCAGCATCGTTGTCAAGCGCTAAGGTCCTTTTTTGTGAAGATATACTAAAGACTTTTATATCTGTTCTTAATTCAAATTGACGCCCCATTAGATAATGTCTCCACAATTTCAAGGCCATTAAAACTGCCACTAATTCCAGATCATGAGTCGCGCAATTTATTTCATGGTTCTTGAGTTTCCGTGAAGCATAAGTGATAACCCCTTCATCTTGCATCAAGACTGCACCTAATCCTTCTTTTGATGCATCTGTGCATACAAGAAAGTCTTTGTCCATGTCGGGTACTTTTAATATTGGAGCAGTTGTTAGTCAATGTTTTAGCTCATTAAATTCTTTCTCACACTCACTTGTCCATTCAAACTTAACCCCTTTCCTTTGGAGGTGGGTGATGGGATTAGATATTTGTGAGAACCTTTCTACAAACCTTTTATAGTAGCCTGCCAATCCCATAAAATTGCGTACTTCTTTGACATTCCAAGGAGTGGGCCAAGACAATATAGTTTCAATCTTATTGTAATCCACTGCAATGCCTTTCCCACTAATGGTATGGCCTAGATATTGAATTTCTTTCTCAAAGAAGGAACATTTAGAAAGTTTTCCATATAGCTTATGTTCTCTAAGGCATTGTAGTACCAATCTCAAGTGTTCTAAATGCTCTTTCTCATTGCGGGAATAAATGAGGATGTCATCCAAGAACACTTGAACAAACCAGTCCAGATATTTTTGGAAGGCACTGTTCAGCAAGTTCATGAAGGTTGTTGGGGCTTTAGTCAAACCAAATGGCATAACAATAAACTCATAGTGTCCATATCGCGTTCTCAATTTCGTCTTAGGTATGTCTTCCTCTTTGATTCTTAGTTGATGATAACCTGACCGTAAGTCTATCTTGGAGAATATTGAAGCTCCTTTTAGTTGGTCAAACAGGTCATCTATTCGAGTCATGGGGTACTTGTTCCGAATGGTGGCCTTGATTAGATCTCGGTAATCAATAAATAACCTAAGATTTCCTTCCTTCTTCTTTACAAAGATCACTGGCGCACCCCAAGGTGACACACTGGGTCGTATAAAACCTTGATCAAGAGTTTATTTGAGCTACATATTCAATTCATTAATCTCTGGAATAGTCATTCGATAAGGTGTTTTGGATATGGGTTCCACTTCTGGTTTCAAAGTTATGGAGAAATCAATTTCTCAAACTAGAGGAAAACCTGGTAGCTCTGGAGGGAATACATCTACAAATTCGGAAAGTAGTGGG
Organism: Pinus taeda; assembly: GCA_000404065.3. NCBI lineage: Eukaryota > Viridiplantae > Streptophyta > Pinopsida > Pinales > Pinaceae > Pinus > Pinus taeda. The sequence continues at coordinate 39,160 of APFE031702176.1, read as the reverse complement.
TGCAACTTATGCGAGGACTTCTCATTGGTAGGAACCATTTCTACCACATAAATCTTGCACCCTTTCCTTATACACTTATTAACTTTCTTGGCTGATATGAGGCACAATGACATCACGCCTAATCCATTTTATTTCTTTGGTTTCTCCTTGGTCATTTTTTATGAGAATTGTCTTATTATAGCAATACAATATAGCCTGATGGGATTTAAGCCAATCCATTCCCACAATTAATTCATATGTCCCTAGTGTCGTACTATATAGGTTCATCTTGGTATCACACCCCCCAATGTTAACACTACAATATCTTACCATTGACCCTAATGATTACTGAGAGCCTGATGCCATTTCTACCATTCTAAAGTTACTTTGCTCATGAGCTGTCAATCCACATCTAAGTATTGTTGAAGGTGAAGTTAAACTATCTATGGCACTAGGATCAATTAACATAGATAGAGGGATGTTATTGATCATACCTACTGACTCTACTACAGTGGCTTGGTTCTCACCCTGGCGATGGTTTGTGGATGCGTGAATTCGATGTGGGTTTTGTGGTCTTCCTCCTTTTTCTTTGTATTCTTGTTGTTTAATCCCTGTTTGATAGCTTGGACAATCTTTTCTATAATGTGGACCTTTACATTGCCAACATTCTACTTGTTCCTGCTTCTTACGTTGTACTTGTCCTTGGCCACCAAATATTCTACCCCACCCAGTATTCAAGTAAGGCTGACCCTTACGTCCTCCTGGAGGCAGTCGAGAAGTTGTGTTAGCAATCTGAGAAATAGTATTTTATCTTCCCTAGAATCTATATGGCTGCCCCCCAAGTTTATTTAGCCTCATTGTGGAATGTTCCTTTCCTGAATTTTCATCAACCACCATTTGCTTCTTCATATTTATCTTCCTTAGGACTTGTCTGGCTAAACTAGTGGTTGTTGCCATAGTGGTGGGTTTCCACATGGTGACTTCTGCTTAGACTAAGGGGTCGAGTCCATGCAAGAATCTTTCAACTTGATGTTTATCATCAGCAATATAGTCCACGTGATGGACCAATGAATAAAATTCAGCTTCATAGTCCTTGATAGATCTACCATTCTGTCGTACTTCATGGAAAGCACCTATTTGTTGGTGTTTGTACACTTCTAATAGGTACCTAGTTCGGAAGGCTTCCTCAAACATTTCCGAAGTAACTTGCATTGGGGTGACTTGCATCTTCGTTTCTTCATTTACCCACCATAATAAGGCATCTCCTTTTAGTAGACTCATTGATATTTGGGCCTTTTCCCTAGATGTGTATGCCTTAAAACTAAGTGCTCTTTTGACACCCATTACCCATGCTTTTTCTTTTGAACCCCCTTCTAGACCTGTAAACTCTGGTAATTTGGATTTTTGGACTTCTTTCATAATATCAAGTGTTGCTTGTCCATCCTTGGCATTGAATTGAGAATTTAGGTCTTGTCTCTGTTTTTGTTCCAATTCCCTTTGCACATTTCCTTGATCTCGTCCTTGGCTTGAGACCCAATCCTTAAAGATATTGGTCATTTCCCCAAGGGAATGTAATATAGCTTGCTCAGCTGGGATTCCTATCTCTCAAGTGGTGGGAGGTGGTGTTTCCACCTTAGGGTTATTTTGGGTTTGTCTTAGATGTTTAGGATCCATTATATACCCTATGATATTCAGTTAAATTAAACATTACTTTCTTACTCATATGCCAAAAGCTACAATAAATTTAGAATATGTCCAAATTTAAAATATACATTTAGTTACTCAATTGAATTACAATACTTAAACCATAAATTATCACAAATTTCGTAGTATAGAAACATGAGTTAGAAAGAAATAATATTGTCAAAATAAAACTTAGAGAATTGGATCAATTTAAAATAAAACAAAATTTGAATGAGTAAAGCTTAAGAATGTTGGTGGCATTATTGTGTTAAGAAGGTATTGAATTTTGGAAAGAAATATTATATGTCACAATAATATTGATTCTACAGATTCATGACTTTAAGGATAAAGATAAATTGAAATGTTGTGTTAAGTATATTTTTATACAATCATTACTTATGTAAAAATAAATAAATGGGCTGTTTTAAAATAAATTGTTAAACACGTGTATCTTGAGATTCTTATGACTATTCTAAGAAAATTTATGAAATCAAACCATCAAAGAAATATTCCACACCATAACAAGAAGAGACTCCGCCACCCGACCCAGAACTGGATCGGATGACTGGGAAGATTATCCCTCCCCAACACAAAATAAAATCATTTTATTAATTATATGGCCTGCATGCAAGCACACCCACGAAGGCAACACCATATCAAACCCCTTAAATTACAATACATTTAGCCATATTAATTTCCTAGATAAGACATAAAATTGTCTGCATGTGTACAAAAACCCAATACATCACATTAAGCACAGGCAAGGGTGCAACATATCTATTGCTATAGCTGATACACCTATTACATATGCTAACTTCTGATATCTCATAAACGAACATGATGCTCACCTGAATAAGAAATTCTTGATTGAAAGTGTAGAATGAGGAGTCATATTGCAAAACAATGGCCAATTTTTATCGATCAAGACAACATAATGTGTGGGAGGTCTACAACAAATATGGATTCAGACTTTACGAGAAAGGGGGAAACTAAAATAATTTTAATACGACTGCAGGCCAAGGGAAAGTAATAACAAATCTTCTAACATTTCCATACCAAAAGAAATGGATGGAATCATTTATGTAGTCTTAATGTTATTTTCCAGAGTGATGAAGTCGCTGCAATCAGATACATATGCACACATCACATATCACATTTTTCACTTTCTTTTGTCTCACTTGCTGAAGACCCGAAAACCGATAGACGCACTCCATCATGAAAGCCACTCTGAAGTATTGAAGACCATCATCAAAGCTAATTGAAAAGTTGGGTATGAATACAATACCAGTTCATACATTTCTTTAAAGCTACGGGGATAACAATTCTTATGGATGAATTGGCGAAGTAGAAACAACCATTGAGTAATGCTCTCGGGGAAGAGCTTGCAAAACGAGAGAGGGAATTCGTGGATTTTGTTCTCAAGATACCAGATGAAGATGACGGCTCTACAAATGGTAAGGAACACAGTTCTGTAACTGATAAAGAACACAACTTCACCGATGATGGAGGCTTAAATAATGAGTATTTTGACGGAAAAGAAATTATGACAAATGGATGCTCTAAAGAGTCTAGAAAGGGACACGAGGAGAGTTCTATAGTGGAGCAATGTATTTTGTGTAATTATAATACCGAGCGAATCCAAACATATATTGGGACACTGAGAAAATTTGTGCAAACTAATATCAGTTTGAATGGCATGCGCCGAAAGCTTCTAAGGTTGTCAGATGATCATCTGGGTGCAAAAGAAAATCGAGTTATGACCTCATATAATGATGAATTTCTTACATCAAAGTAAGACAGGAAAATTTTTCTCATAAAAGAACAATATCAAGAGTTAGATACCCTTAGTGTGAGTGTTGAGAGACTTGGCGGTGTTGGTCTCACATTACATGAGGAGCTCATGGGATAGGAAAGAATTATGGCTCTCCCGATATAATTTTCATTGAAGACCTCTTGAAGGTTCTGTATTTTGCAAAATTATTCAATGTCACGGAGAATGCTATAGATAATCTCCGAGAAGAAGCTCTTGATGCATAATTGATGATTGGATCATTTATGACATTGAGGCCACCTAATGCAACTATTTCACACAAGGTTTCCTTTCAGATTTGCGTACATCATGCAAGGTAGTGGTTGTGCGACTCGGACCAGCCAATTCATCCAAACTCTACTCTTTCTTATAAGAATTTGAGGGAGAGATTAAACATGATTCTTGACAATCAAGCAAAATAAAAAAAAATTCTGGACAAAAATAAGCCTGCAAACAATGGCTAACAAATTTATGAAAACAAATCAGAATTGTGGAAATCTAGAAACCTTTATTCCAAAGTTTAGTTGCCATGGAAATTACTCGTAGGAAAATAAGCATCCTGTAACTTAAAAAAAAAAAAAAACAAGTCAAGTTAAATATTCTGAAAAAATAAATTATTTTTTTTTAGATGCCCATAGGCCCTAAGGGTTGAGCCTTGCTCTGATACCATATGTAATAATCCAAAGTAAATATAAAGTTAATTTCCTAATTAAAATCATAATCAAACAAATAAGAACATACCTATATTACTTGTGATCGAAGTCTACCAGATGACAACAAGGTTTGGGGGACGACTCTCCACCCAACCGTAGGCTCAATTGTGCAAGGATTTGCTACAACTCGCCACCCCTAAGCCCTTAATCAACGTACTACTACTAGTGACTCCTAGGTCTTAGAACACCATTCTCCCAAGAGAATGAAAGATAGAAACTTGGAAAGATGGAATGCCTCCCATCCTCCTCACCCTATAATAAATAGAGCAAACATTGGATGGGGAACCACATGCACACACTCTATGTGTCTACATGCTACTTTGATTTTTAACTTTATTTAATTTTCTTTTGATGTTTTAGTTTTCTTGTTTTATTTCTTTTCTTTTCTTTAGCTTTCTTGTTTTATTTTCTTCTTTTTCCTGCTTTTGTTATTTCTATTTTTTCTTATTTAGAGAATAACCATTTTTATTTTTATTTTGTATTTATTTTTAATATCATTTATCATTTATTATTTTTATTATTTAAGAGATTTATTATTTATTATTTATTATTTATTATTTATATTATTTATTATTATTATTTATATTATTTATTATTAAGGGGAGGGATATTATGTACTACGGTTACAAAGTATTGTACATGTTTCATTTTCACTAGTTGGGTGAGGAAGGAGACCCAACTATATATTTGGTGGGGTGGGGCTCAGTTGTGCAAGATAGCACCCCAACTGCGTTTCCAGAAAGAAATTACCAAACAAAATTTCTATGAAATCCAACGATTCATTCTGACTATCGAAGGGAGTAACATTGTGCTTCATATACCTCTCGAACAACACTCAAATTTGGTTGCTTCTACCGTGGTACGGAAGCAATAAGTTTGACCATTCATTAGAAAAATATCCTTACAACTTGTTGGACTAGTCTCTACTTAGAAGTAATCCATATGATTCTGAGATGTCCACTATCACAATTTTGATGCACTAGTGAACTCATTTGTCAGACTATAATTGGACGATCACATCTCGGAGTTCACAAATGGCTAGTACACATGTTCAATCAAGTTGGATGATCTGCGTAGTTGTATTGCTCCATTACACATTAATCTATTTAGCAATAGAGAGTGGCATAACATTGACAGATGCGCGAGAGTCAACCAAACAATTGTGAACATTGAAGTTGAATATTTCAAAAGATAACAAAAATGGTGGGCAGAGCGAGTTCACTTCTTCTCTGTGAAGTGTGTTGAGTACAGGTGCAAGTGATCCAAGAGACTTACTTGATCCCTTGCTATAAGAGACAACATTTTCTGTCGAGGTTTGCCCCATTTCGTGCAACAAAATATCTCGTTGACCCGTGAGTTTGGCGAGTTCATATGGAGAGATGTTTACACAGGTCTTCTTCATGTCTTCAATAATGTTATAGTCCAAAGCTGGAAGACTCACTGAGTTGTTTGAGGGAAGATTTATGTTTGTATTTTACGACGGAGTGTTTTTAAGTGAAATTCTCATGGATGTATCTTTCGTTGGAGCTATCTTCCCAGACTTGTTTTGTGTTTTTTGTGTTGAGGGTATTGATGGTTCAAATTTTCTGAACAGTTTCTTGAATTTCTCTTTTGATACCTCAATCATAGTAGGAGCCCCTTGATTTCTTAAGTTGTATTGACCGTTCTGTTTTGGGGCCTCCTTCTCAGTGGTTGTGACACTGAAACATGTTAACCACGTGCCCAGTACTTGGAGCTTCATCATATGCAACATCCTCTTCATCATCTTCATCTTTTGGATGAACCTTCTCACTGAAATTAAGATGATATTCATTCTTGAAGCCAAGGAGCCCACAACTCGATTCCAATCCATACAAATCTTCTCTGAGTGTCGTGCTTGGTGGAAATCACAGAAGTTATCCTTATGAAGCAGGTTCGTTTGGAACACAACATTTGAACTCCGCACAGATTTAGTCGGTTGACTACTGCTGCTACTTGATGTCCCATTCTTTTTTAGCACAAAATCGGAAGGTGTGTTGCTCACTATTGTCTTGTTTGTTCGTTGCTTGAGTTTTGCTACTTCAGTTCTCAAGGACTTAAGGAGACGAGTAAGGGTCTCAATTTCACTTGTTTCTTTTTCCTTCATCTTGCTCACAACATCTTGGGACCTCATGCCCACATATTTGGAGTCATCCATTGATTCATAATCTATAAGGAGTTAAATCACGAACAGGTCCTTCTCCACATCAATTTCTTCTTGACAATTTTCAGATAGCATTGGTTTCGCAGCTCGCTTGACAAAATACGCAATGCTCATCGAAAATGTAAAAGTGTAGTAGTCGGCTATGATGGAGTCATGAGGTTTAGTATCTATAGTGAACTTGTCTAGGATACAGTTAAACCTCTGGTTGAAGTCTTTCACTTTCTCTTTTGGCTCCATCTTAAGACTACGCAACTCTTTCAACAGCATGGCGGGGGTTTTGTCATCAACAAAATTTTCAAGGAAATTCCTTTTGACCATCCCCCAGTTCTGAATAGAGTTGATGGGAAGGTTGTGGTACCATACTACTTCTCTTCCATCCAAGGTGTATGGAAATAGTCTACATGTAATATCATCATAAAATATCTTTAGTGTCTGTAGATGTAGATAGAACGTGTATAGATGATCTTCTACCTTCATTGCTCTGTCAGGGTCACATTTTTTTAACAGTTTCTCTGCGTGCCTTGGAATCTTGTGCAAGGCACGGTGGATTACCAATGGGCCCTGTGTCACCCATTCCAAATTTTGATCAGTCATGTCTTCTTCTTCTTCATACTCCTCCTCTTCTTCTGAACCAGATGGTTCAACTTTCGAATTTGTTGGTTCGTCTTCGCCTCTGCCTCTATCGCCACCTTCTTCTCCACCACCTCCACTGAAGCTTGAGTCCAAGAGTGTGTTGTTAACTTCTTCTCCTTGTAAGAAAATATGAGGTTCCTCTTCATTATCAACAACTTCAGCCAACTCTTCAAGAGTTGTGAGGATTATTTCTTCAACAAAAGATACTACCACTCTTGTGGGTATAGTTGTTTGCTTTCTCTTTGAAGAGGGAAGGTTGTGGACTCCTAGGATCAGTCCAATAGCTTTGGCAAACTAACGAGTGATGGGAGGGACTGAGTGAAGGTGATGATATGAGATTTCTTGTTCGGGTTTGGGAGGTGAGGAGTAACCAAATTCATAGTTGCATGTGGGAGAGAGGGAGTTTGTGTTACTGCTTTGACCAGATGATAGATACGTGGGGTTGAGAGGACATTCAACTATAAAAACTAGTGGCCCTCTTTCTAGTGCCATAAATGTTGATGGTGTTGGACCCACAAACATTCAGGGGATCTCCTTGGTATGAACTCCCAACTAGACCTCACATCGTTCAGTGTAGGAGTTGCATCCAGTACGATGGACCAATTTCCATTATCCTAGGGATTTTCCTTAGTGCTTGTTGTTCAGCACATGAAAATGTTATGCTTGCAACTTCAAGAAGGTGAGGTGAGTGTGCCTAGTGAGTGCTTAATGTAACTCAACGTTCGGGTTCTCTTACTGTCAAAAGGGGAGAGGTAAAGTGAGCCTCTGGATGAGAGGGAATAGTCCCAACCCAGTAAGAAACACATGTGAAAAACAACAAGGGCCTGTCCAACATCCACTGGAATAGTCCATAGTGGATGCGATAGTTGTGGAAACCAAATTTCAAAGGAAAACATGTACACCGTCTAGCGGAATAGTCCACATATGGGTGAGGGTTGCTAAAACCAATAAAAAACAAAGTTGGTATGTCTAATGTCTGGAAGAGTAGTCCACATGGACGGGACAACAATGCTAAGCAATACAACACATCTTCAACAATATGAGTACTAAAATAACTGAAGTAGTTCAACTATATTAGTACAGATTAACCAAACATGCATTACAAATGTTTAAAGAATAGTCTTAGAAACGGATACAAAACATGCGTGAAAATGTGCTCGCCTGAGATAGGCTTCTAAATTAAGCCGAAGATCCAAGACACATCTGTACACCATACATCACTAGTCCCAGTAGTGTGACATTGGAGCCACTCCTCACTCCTCAAAGAACATACTACAGACTCTCAAGTTTGTGTGGGAGGAGCAAGGTGAAAAGTAACTGACCCTTGTGACTGTTCGACTTCCCTCATGGATTTTTGAATCCTTATGATTTTTGACTTTACATGACTCTTCAAATTCGTATGTGGGTCTGTTGTACTTGCACTTTACATTACATTGATTACAACAAGTATGGCCCATAGTAGTGATGTGGCCAAGACAACTCATGACACAAATCGACATGACACTACTGACATGTATTGACTGACTGTGGTGTCTGTGTCGAGTTGTTGTACTGTTGAGCGATGATATGATCTTGGTGTAACATGTCTTCACCCCTGCATGGAAAAGTGTGTGGGTCTTTGATGGTCTTGGTCTTTTCTTGATGGTGCATGTGAATGTGTCTCTTTCAGTCACCTGCTCGGTGTGCTTCATGTGTTCATTTGATGTGAGAAAGTATTCTAGCATGCAACTCTTCTTCATCTCGTTCATCCTCACGCCATATTTCATTGATGTACTTGTTCTTGCAATCACTCATGATGAGATGAAATCAAATCCAAAAAAATTATAGTCTATCATGATGCATTTTCTTCCATTTTGGTGCAAGTGACTAGGAGAGGGACAATGCACTAAAGCATTGTCGAGAAAAACTATACAGATGTCACTGGGAGACATATTTTCACAATCTGAGATAATAGTGAAAAATATGGGGAAAAACAAAGCTGGGAAGAAAAACTGTGTAATTTTTAGGAGGAAGGCTAGACAGGGTGTCGGGGAGCTGCTGGGATAATCTACGCAATTTTCTAGGGGAGCACTAGGCAATTCATCAAGCTGGGGTCTACACAATTTCTCTAGGGAAGACAGTGCAGGCAGTGGGAGGCACTCGCAAAAAAATCTGCGAAATTTTCCTGAGGAGCACAAAGTCAAGTTGCAGGCGTTGCTGGTCAAAACTGCGCAATCCTAAGAGACAACCTACCTTGGAAAGTTCAGGGTAGTTTCTGAGTTGGTTGCAGAGCAGCGAAGAAGCGTTGGACAAGACAACTTTGTGCAATTCTTGAGTTGGTTATAGAGTGGGGAAGAAGGGCTAGTAGGACAGGGTAGCTCTACGCAATTCCTGGGCTGGTTGCATAGCAGGGAAGAAGGGCAGGGTAGAACAACTCTATGCAATTCCTGAGGTGGTTGTAGAGTGGGTAAGAAGGATTTAAAGGATAGGAAAACTCTGCACAATTCTTGGGCTAGTTGTAGAGAAAGGAATAAGGGTAGGACATGATAGCTCTATGAAATTATTGAGCTCAATACAACCTTGGGTCATAGCTCAAATTCTCTCTTTGGTTTACCATTGGGAGGCTTGATGGGAGGTCTTGTAGGAAGTGCATACTGGATATGCTTCTGGGACAACTTCTACGCAGTTCTGGGAGTTAGTTAGTTGGCTCATTTCTAGAAATGCATAGAGAAGGCTTCCTAGAGGACAACCTCAAGATCTGCGTAGTTTTGGGAAATAGTGCAAGGTACTGAGGTCGGGTCTAGTTGACAGAGGGTTGTCTGGTTGACAGATTTTAAGGAAAATTGACTAAGTGTGAAATCAAGTGTACTTGTGCATACATGACAATGTGATCACTCTTAGTATGACTCGATGACAAGACACCTCAAACCAACAAGACAACATGTGCTCAGTGATACTGACTTGAAGGTTAAGAGTGATAAGTGTGAAAGTTGAAATATGTCTTCTAACTTCCGTGACGACACTTTCTAGTGTTTACAGGTTTGTGGGTGAGTGCAACTAATGTTAACATAGAGAAAACAACTCATACACACAAATAAAAACCATCAAAATTCTAGAACAAATTGGCAAGAATGACATAGCAATCAACATGCCAAAAGAATACTGGTGATCGATCAACCGAAGAGGGTGTGAAAACTCAACAAGATCTCATGGGATGAGCCCGGGTGTTTGCGACCATCAAGGTAAAAACCAAGGAAGGCTCCAAAATTTGGATGCAGGCCAAAATTTTAGAGGGTGTTGTAGCCACTACAACAGTATGATGCACTATGAAAGATATGTTGATAGTTAATGCAGACTCCCCATTGGCAATCTCCCTCACTTTGGTTGTAATTATGTTATTTTTCTAGTGAGTTTTCTTTACTATTGCTTTTTCCTTTGCTTTCATAGGTGTCGCTTTCATGTTCGCAACTATCATTTTTTCTTTCTTTCACTTTAACAGGTTGCATTTTCATGTTATCTTCACTCTGGAATGTGTCACTTTCAATTTCTTTAGCTTTTCCAAGTGTTGCTTTCACATTTTATTAGTGTCGCTCTTAACTATGTTCAATTTTTTATGTGTGCCACCATTGTACATCACTAGAGGCAATTCTAGCCCACTCTTCTTCATTTGACAGTCTAATATATCATTAGAATATGCATTAGTCACATTCCTCAAACTTATCACACTTCTTGATCATAGTCGATACTTTTGTCGCAACTTGTATTCTTAGTGTTGCAATGTGGCACTTTAACTGTTGCACTTAGAAACAAGTGTTGCTTTGTTGTTGTTTCAAGGTGTGATTTTTTGTCATGAGTCATGTGCATTTTCCAAGCTTGTGTCAATGGCATTCATGTGTATGATCCATGTTTGAGTCTCGTTCGGATGCATTTCCCTCTCTTACTCTATTGGTCCCACAGTGAGCCATTTTGGATCTCTTCTTGGTCCCCCTGCCTAGTGCAAGTTGTGAATACATGAACCCTTTTATCAGGTGATGATAGTAGCATATTCATGAGGCTCATTGATCATATTTATTCCTCCCAGACTTGTGCACTAAGCCCTCCTCAAGACCATCTCCTATGGTTGCACATTCAACACCTTCAAATCATAGTCACCTAACCCTTATTTCTTGTACTGAATCACTGCACTAAGTTTTGAGAAATTATTCCTTGTATAGTGCATGGATAATTTCTATTGGCTCTCTGCAAAAGAAAATTGTACTATACAAGCTCTCCTCCCTCTCATAGTGCAAGAAACATCCCCTAGGAAAAGTGACTTACCTCATGTTTCCTACTTCAGTGAATTGCAGAATATACTCTTACAAAAAACCCCTACAAAATTAAATTGAGCTAAAATAAGGAACATCATGCATTTTTAGTAGATAGTGTGCCACTTTTGAGGAAAATTTCACTAGCATTAGACCTCCTCCTCTCTCTCACCATATTGTGCAGTCTTAATGCATAATAAGGCCTCGTATCAGGCACTATCAATTTAAATTTTCCTAACATAGGGTGAATGGTGCATTTGTAACAAACATTCATCCATTGTTGACCTAAAATACATTGGCATAGATGCATGCCCTTAAGCCCAGTGCATGGTGCAGTAACAATGCTTATTCTTCCTCCCACTATTCACTGTCATCCCTCTCTGTGCCCAATACTTGTCCTACCTTTCTTCCTCAGCAGATGGCGTAGTCCTAGAGCTCAGTCAGGCCTCTTCTCAGTCATTTTCAAGTCAAACTACACTCTCACTATCCCCTACTCCTTTGATCCTAGTACATGGTGCAGTCTTAGTCATCAAGCTCATCACATTGTTCCTTAAACTTGACCACTACGTTGGACCTTGAAGAACCCCTCCTCATAGTGCACGATGCAATTATGATGAAAAATGGTGCTTTCCTAAGCCATTTTTGAGCTCAATTGTGCCCTCCTTGTCAATAATTTCTTGCTTAGTCCTTTCACGGGCCTATCAAAAGAAGCTTATTCCATGAGAAGGTAGAGATGGGATATATGATTTCAAGACTGATCTTACCTTGTCATGAGTGATATTGATTGGTAGGTGTACCATCTTAGCATGATAAGGTGATGCTCAAGGAATAAGTCAAGGATAAAGGACAAAGAAGCTCTTGCAGACAAGAAGCACAAAGAAGAAACACCATGAAGACATAAAACATATCCTAGACCAAGACAGAATGAATACATTGCTTGATAACTCAGTAGGTTCCAATGATTATATAATATCTTTTGGAGGGTGAATATGAAGAATAAATCAGATATTTCATGAAGATTGAAGACCAAGTAGAAAAGGGAGTAGTTTGGCATTGCCACAACATCATGAATTTCCATGTCATCATTGTGAAGTTATGGCTTGTAAAAGTATCATCATAATTTCATATATGTCCATGTGTATTGCCACATCATCATGTGCATTTTAATGATGTATTTTCAAGAGAAGGAAAAAATGTAAATGTTTGGTAGTCCAAGAGTCACATATGGAATATGAAAAGTCACATGTAGAAAAAAGAGTCAATAGAAGTTCAAATGTAATCTTGGAGTCCAAGAGTCACAAGGGTAGCTCAAGAGTCATAGGAGATATAAAAGGTCACTCCTCCTATTATAAAAGAAACCTCATAACTCAAGAAAGAGGCTTTTGGTGGCTTAGACTTTGGAGAGATAGCATTGGCTTCTCTAACTTGGCATAGAAGAGAACACAATTCTTTGGAGAAGCAAGAAGTGACTTAATGTTCCATTGTTGGAGCTAGTGGCTCACAATTGCAACTATGTACTTGGATATTTCACCTAATATTTGAAGAACATTGAGCCAACAGATTTTCATGCATGTATCATGAATATTTTAAGACCATTCTTTGGATGTTTGTGGTATATGTTATGTTCATATGTGCTAAGGAAATTGAACTAATTCATTGGCTTTAGTACTTATCTTGTTGAATGTGTGTTTTATTTATTTTAATGATCATCATGTCTATGTGAACTATTTCACAATATAACTAATGAATATTGTCTTTCTCTCACGTGCCTCTCTTAGGATAGTATGATTACTTTCCTTCTAGAGATTCACTCTTGTCTCCTACTCATGAAATCCCCCTTCTACACATTGTAATTAGTGTTTCACAATGTCAACTTACTTGTTTATTCAAAGGTTATGTGTAAAATATCTTATGTTATCCATTGAAACCAAGGAAAGCCTTAAGTTATGGTAATTGGGACAATACTCTAGAGGGGGCTCCTACTCCAAATGGTGTGAGGTCTAATTAGGACTCCATATCGAGGGGACCCCCTATATGTTGGCAAGATCAAGCACCATCAACATTTTGGCGCTAGAAGGAGGGCCAGATGAAAGGTTGTGCCCATTGAATTTATTTTGAATCTCTTATCTCAAATGGCTCATTCCCAAATCCTAATCCCAGGATGTTTTTCCAAGTAGCTTGATCTTACCATCCCCACGAAAATTGTTCATAACTTGTCTTGTTCATAACTTGTTCCAATTTGCTAATTTTTGTCTTTCTAATGGAATACATTGTAAGGATGTCATAAAAAACCTATTCACCCTCAAATTTGAAGGTCGATTCAAGAAATGGTGTCATACATTACCTCTTGCTTCTATCCATTCATTTGAGAACCTTGTTAGGGATATTCATGAAGCCTTTGACAAGTATGATTATCAAGATGTATGTGATAAAATCCATCAACTTAGAATGAAGTCAGGTGAGTCTATAGAGAATTTTCTTCATCAATTTCTTCACCTTTGCTATGAGTTTCCCAAGGGAGTGGTTGACTTAGATTTCATTATGGAAATTTTTCAGAATTCGATTCTACTCATATTGAGATATTTTGAATCCAAACTCCCAAATGATTCTCCTTCCACAAATTTTTCAAACCATGAGGTACCTAAATCTTTCAAGGAGGAACCTACCATTCCTTTTGTTCCTTGCCCCCCTCCTTTTTCAGTACTAATTTGGGTGCCTTCTAGAGATGATGTTGATGTTTGGAAATCAATAAATCAAACTTTTTATTTTCCATCTCCACCTTCACCCACTTCCCTTGATTCAGGTTCAAAGGAGGAAAGTTTGGAGTGGTTCATGAAGTCTAAGGGTAAGACTAATCCCTTGACTTTTCAGGATGATATTAACACGCGTAGTTTCAATCTTGAATCTACTTTGATCGAAAGTATGGTTTTCTCAAGGGGTACCCTTAAACCTATGTCATCAACCTTTCCTGATTCCTTGTTCCTTAGTCTTCTTTATCAACCTACTTCAACTCTTGATGATGCCTAGTCTGTTGTTTCAAGCGATAATCAATAATGAGGTAGTTGTATTTTGCATGCAGAGTACAAAAGTGTTGAAGATGTGTCCTATATTTCTCCCCTCTTCCAAGATGATAATTTTGCATCTCTGGTTGATCACTCATATTGTAGCTTTGATAACTTGTCAAATGATTCTAAACCCTGCATTCAAGTTGATAAATTGGACAAACATCACCTTGACATCTTTTTTTCCACTAATACATATGGTGATGAGTGACCAAGTACATCATATGATATCTTTCATTCTAAAAAGGACTTAGATTTGCAAGGTATCAATTCATAACTTGCTTCTCATAGTGCAGAATATCCATTAATGATTTGGGATACTCTTTGAATTCAAAATAATATTGAAACTCCTCTAATTCATACATCTTCATATGACAAGTTTGACGGAGTAAGTTGTCAGGTTTTTCAATCTTTGGTATATCCTGTTCAATATGAATGTCACATTGATATATCATCCCCCGCCTCTAGCACACTATTCATTGTACCTAGATATGTTTGATAAGTGTGTTATACCATTAGTTCCTCTAAATTATTTAGATGTTTATCCGATTGGTCTTGGTCGCAATCAGGCATAGGATGGTGTGATCCTACAACCAAAGGATGAAAGATTGAATATTGTTGGAAACAAAAACAAGAAATGCTAAAAATAACATTCCTATAGATAGCATTTCGGGATACATTCCAATTTTAATTAGTCCCTAGATTAAAATTATGAATTAAAATTTGAATTTGAGCTCAACAGCTGTTTATTAAATAATTAATTAATTCATCTTGAGTTAATTAGTTAGAGAAAATCAAACATGAATTCTATGTGAAGACATGCAACAATTATCCCTTTGATTGAGGAAGTTATCCCTTAATTAAGGAGATCATGGTGAGTTGTACTTTGAGTTGTAATTAGTTAGCTTAGTTAACTGAGTTAAGTCAAGTTAGCTTAGTTCTAACAGTTTATGGAACTGATTGTGAGTTCAATTAGTCAATGCATGCAACTAGTGTACTTCAGATAACTGAATATTCTCTGGTAAATAATTCATGCATGTCAGTTCAGATAGAGACCCAATTGAGATCAAAGGATGGGATAACATACTATCAGTTGCAGGAATATTTCCATGCGGATATCTCTTGCATACAGAAGGAATTATTTCCTTGAGGATTGCATGGTTATTTCAGAGGTTAGTGAGCAGTTTGTGAGGTAATTACATACAAGTGGCATCTTGAGAACCCAGGAGAAACTGTGCAAGGAAATAGGAGGCTTGGAGGACTGAAGGAAGACATATGTGTTGTCTATTCTGTCTATGAGCAACAGTGAGGGATTGTATTGAGATCTGGATAGCTTGAGAGATAAAGATTTGTGTAATCCTGAGATATTTCCACTTGTATGATAATACAAATAGTAGGGTTTTTAGCAAGGCTTTCCCTAGAGTATTCTTCTGTGTTCATGTGTGATTGATTTCTTCTTCATCTGTTATATGTTTTCTATTTGATCTTGCTCAAAATCAATTAAGCTTCCACAAGTTTGTTTGTAGAAGTAGATCAAGTATTTTTCTTTAGTATATTGCATTATCAGGTGATCTACGATGAAATTTCTACATGGTATCAGAGCAAAGGCGATCAAAGCAGAGAACAATATACAAATAAGGGAGAAGTTCGAAGTTTGAGGTTCTTGATTGTAGAAATCAAATTCTTATCACATCTAAAAGTTCACCAATGGTAGTCAATGGTTTGAGACTCGAGTATGCCCTGTATGGCAGCACGAATTATATAGCCTAGAAGGATCGCATGGAAGTGGTATTAGAGGAAAATAGTTTGAAGGACTTCATTGATCAAGAAGTCCCCAAGCCAACAACAGCTAATGCCCAATAATTGGTGGAATGAAAGAAATGTGTGGCTAGAGTGGGGAGGATTCTACTAGAGGGAGTTCGAGACCATATTGTCTCGAGTCTCCGTGGGAAGGAGACACCATTTTCAATGTTGAAGACATTGAAGTATATTTATCAGAACATCAACGATTAGAGGAGGTTGGCGCTAAAAGACAAGCTTTAGAAAATAAAGTGTGAAAAGGGCGACACGATCTCTACATATCTGAACAATCTCACCACCTGCAGGGATGAGCTTGGAAGTGTAGGAATCACAACAACCGATGATGACATGGTGAGTCTTACTCTCATCGGTCTTCCTAAGAGATGGCATAGCTACCAAGACTCAGTGAACGAAAGAGAGAAACTGCTAGATTGGGAACGACCGTGGTCAGATCTAATGCAAGAGGAGATCAGGAGAAGCACCAGAGATGGTTCTTCATCAAAGCATGATGATGAAGAAAATCTAGCCTTGGCAAGTAAGGTTAGGAAAGGGAAAGGGAAGGCTTCCCATTACAAATCGAGTTCTTCCCATGGTGGGAAGAAGATTGACAAATCTAAAGTGTGATGCTTTAATTTCCATGAGGTGGGCCATTATGCAACAAATTGTCCACAGAAGAAATCTAAGAAGGGATCCTCGAAAGGATCATATGGTGAGGCACTGGCCTCACAGTTTGAATTGGATTCTACCCTCATCGCATGCATGGTTTCATCGATTGTGGGTTTTGTTCAGTACCTGAACAGTGCAGCCTCATTCCACATGACCGACGACAAGAGTTTATTCAATACCTTGGAGGAGAAGGACCTCCAGATGTGCATAGAGATGGGTGATGATGGAAAGTACCATGTTTCAGGTGAAGGCACAGTTGTGTTTCAAAGGGAGCGTGGAGCTTCTCTCACTCTCACTAATGTAAAGCATGTGCCTAGACTGAAGAAGAACTTGGTATCCATCGCAATGTTGGAAGACAAAGGCTATGATGTAGTCTTCAACGAAGGAAAGGTGTTCCTGAGACACATTGCCATGGGACAGACCAAGAGGATTGGGATTCAAGTGAAGAATCTCTACAAGTTGGAGGTAGATGATTGTGCTGCATTGAGTTCCAAAGCAGAGTTGGTGTAAAGCCAAGATATTGGCGAGCTATGGCATAAAATATTGGGCCTCTTACACCATGGGGCCTTGAAGATCATGCAAAAGACTTCTACCGAACTTC
>APFE031702174.1:0-13952 GCA_000404065.3 Pinus taeda | reverse complement strand
CTCTATTCAATTGGAAGATATAACTTGAGTTGCTACCAAGGATTGCACTCATCCCCAAAATTTCATAGTAGTTTTCTAGCATGCCTACTTGCACTTCCTATAGAAACTACATAGACATGAGGGATAGGCCTCTGCTTCTTGTCACTACACTGTCCCAAGAAATTGCATAGCTTTTCTAGGGAGTCCCCTTGTTGGTTTGCTTTATTCTTCTGCAAAAAATATTTGATTTTTAATTGATAGTATGCCTACTTCCTGACACTGTACTTAGCACAGAAAATACACAGTCATGTCCTTCCTCAAATGTCTCCTAGAGCTACATAGTATTGACTAGAAGCTCCCGCAACTTGATCCCATCCACCTTTGGAAAACTCTGTAGTTTTCACTGCTAGTGCTTCTTGCTGCCCACACTAGCTCCCTAGAAAAATTGTACAATTTTTCCTCCCAATTGATCCCTCTCTCGCAGATGTCACTATTGTCCCACACTGCTCAAATCAGCCTCCGAGTGACCTTTGCGCATTTTTTTCCGATAGTGCCCTAGAGTCCCACATGCCAAAATAAGTTGTGCTCTGCATAGTCTCAGTACCTTGTTCTCCCTCCTGGTCACCTGGATTGATCATTGAAAAAAAATGCATCATGCTAGATTAGAATATTTCTGGATTTGATGTGGTCTCATCATGAGTGATTGCAGAAGGAAGTACATGAATGGACAATGGAGAGACGATGAATGAGATAAAGAATAAGCACATGCTAGAAGACTTTTTGATGGTTGGTTGAACATGCGAACCATACTAAATAGCAATCGAGGAGATACATATACATGCATGAACCATCAAGAGAATACCAAACTAATGAAATACGCTACACACTTCGTCATGTAGAGGTTAAGATATGATACACCAAGAGCATATTCATCACCCAGTAGCATAGCATCTTGACACGGACATCATAGTCAGCAGTGTCATGTTGAATTGTGTCATGAGTCATGTCGGCCATATCGCTACTATGGGCCATACTTTTTGTGATCAATGTAATGTAATGTGGAAGTCCAAGAGACCCATGGATGAGGTTGAAGAGTCATGTAAGTCGAACAGGCATGAGGGAAGTCAAAGAGTCACAAGGTTTAGTTCAACCTTCGCTATATATACCCCCTCATTATACAGGCAAAAGGACCTTTCACCTTGGATCCTCCCACATAGCCTTGAGAGTCCGTAGTCTGCTCTTTGAGGAGTGAGGAATGGCGCTAATGTCCCACTACTGGGGCTAGTGATCTATGTTGTGCAAATGTGTCTTGGATCTTTTGCTTAATTTAGAAGATTGTCCCAGGCCAACACATTTTCTCACATGTTTTATATCCATTTGTAAGACTATTCTTTAAGCATTTGTAATGCATGTTTTCTTAACCTATACTAAGATAGTTGAACTACTTCGGTTATTTTAGTACTCATATTGTTGAAGATGTGCTATATTGTTTATTGCTATTGTCTCGACCATTTGGACTACTTCCCAAGACATTATATAGACAATATTTATGTTTTCTCGATTTTAATGACCATCACCACCATGTGGACTACTCTGTTGGATGATGTATGTGTTTTCCCCTGAACTTTAGTTTTCGTGATTTCTGTATATGTTGAGGACTATTCCACTAGATGTTGGATAAAACCTTCTTGTTGTTCACATGTGTTTCTTCCCAGGTTGGACTATTCCCTCTCATCAAGAGGCTTACTTTACCTCCCCCTTTTGATAGTAAGAGAAACGGGACATAAAGCTACATTAAGCACTCTGCAGGAATACTCACCTCACTTTCTTGAAGTTAGAAACTTAAAACTGTCATGTGCATAATGCAAGAGCTAAGGAAAATTTCTAACATAATGGAAACTAGGCCATCATAGCGGGTGGGAATCCTACACCAAATGGTGTGAGGTCTAGTTGGGAATTCATATATGTGTGATGCCCTTTGTTGTCGGGTCTGTTATCACTGAGGTTGTTCCCCAAAACTTGTGGGAAAAGGGAATACAGCCGAGCTAACCACTAACCAATCTTTTAGATGCAGCTTCTAGCCAAACTACATCCAGAGAGGGCTTTCTCTTTATAATTTAGCTTTGTTTCTTGAAGTATTTTACGCTACTTATGATATGCAGGGTTTTGTTTTAAGTTTGTTTGGATGGTGATTTTAAATATAGATGGGATGCAAGTCTGAAATAGTTTATTCCATTGGGAAAATGGAGTCTATGAGGATGGACTGTTGAGTGTGTTTCTCTGATAAAGGGCAATACTATAGAGCAAGATAATCGATTTTGGAACAATTTTGAAATCTATAAATTGATGGAATGTAAGCCAGTGGGTGAAAGGCAGTTAAGAATCCTTCATCATGATGGCAGAGGGAAAGTGCATGAATATTATCAAGGAGCAGTAAAGAATTCCTTGGCAACTTTCAAAGTGAAAGAATCAGTGGAAACAAAAGCATCTAAGAATTCCTGTTTATTCTAATTCTAAAGAAAACATAAATAACAACAGGGATTGAACACAGAATGTATTTAAACAAGTTTTGGGCTATTCTTTTTCCCTATTACTAAGATTATGAAACATATATGAAAAACACAGAAAACACAAAACATTGTTCAGAATAACTTATTGATCCATAGAAAGACACAGGAATTCTATAGCAGAGCCCAGAACATCAAATCCACATTCAGACGGTCCAACGGTAGTGCACTTCAACAACCTTTGTATTAAAAAATCTCAGAGCTACAACGTGGTCTAGAGAGGAAAATCACCAACCCTGAATACATTTCTTGGGGAGGTATTTATACAAAAGAGAGTTACAAAATATCTTGTGGATAAGATATGAAGCAATAACTTCCCTCACCTACTCTAACAAGGGAATAAATGTAGAAATAAATTTAGGAGTAATTGTTGTTGTGCTGGCTACTTTAACTGATAAGATATGTTTGGCTTTTTAGCTCAGGAAGTTGGCTAGTAGCTGTATCTTTGCTTTGCATTTGTGCGTTGCTGCCCCGACCCCTTTATCTATGCTTGATTCTGTTTTAATGCGTCCTAGTCCTTGCTTGACCTCCATCCTCTATTGTTCTCATCTTTATTATATCTGTCACGTGTTTTGTTATTTGACCAAATGTAGATAAAAATAAAAATCAAAATTACCTTGGTAAAACTTCCATCATACTCTGCCACCATTGGTCTGTTGGCAACTGATGTCTTTGTATTTTTACTACTGTTTCATCAGCCTCAGTATACCTGTAGAAGTTGGGCTTGACTTCAAAAAGATGATTTATTTCATGTTTAGTATAGAACAAATTTTCCAATTTGTCATATAAACTATGTCCGGAGGGAGGTCCTGTGTCTTCTGAAGTGCTTGATGATGTTGTGATCTGATTTGTAACATATGTGTTTACTGTGTGAGCATATTGTTGATGTGTTAACAGTCTTTGATTGTTGGTTAGTAAACTAGGTAGACCCTTCTGCTGCAAGAATATAAACTTCTTTGTGAAGGCATTTATCTCCATATGCATTTCTTGGCACTTCCTTTCCAAATTTTGTATAAAATTCCTCATTGTTAGCACCTTTTTCACTATCAAAATGGTGCCTGTTCTATCCACGATCTCCAAAGCTGCTAGCTGTTCTTTAGTATGAGTATTCAAAAAATGGATCAGTCTATTGGCCTGCTCAGGCATGTTTCCTAACGATGCCATGGCCCTTTGAATTTCCACTTGGGCCCTTTCTATCAATTCTATTTGTTCATGGATCGTTCGAATTGATTCCCATTGGTCAGTGATAGACTAGCCAATTTTGGTCCACAAAAATTGTTTTGATGTCTACTAGAGGTTTATGCAAGGTGAGATCTTTTTCCAATGATTTCACCTTGTTCTCGAGGGCCTTTACCAATCTGGTTTTCTCTGCCACTGTTATCTTTTATTTGTCATAGCTTACCTCTAGTTTGGCTAGTTTCACTTTTTCCTCTTTAAGCTTTGACATTTGGGCCTCCAGCTCTTTTACTGCTTTCATTAATTCATCCATGCCCATGCTGGTATCTGGCCCTATTGTTGCTGCTGAAGCTGAGGTACCTGTTGTTGATGCTGGGATAGTAGGAGGGACTGATGTTGTAACTATGGAGGGAGAAGTGGTACCTTTTGGAGCTGTTTCAGGTGGCTAGGAGGTTGAGTCTCCCCGCTTCTCTTTAATTGATTTCTCCAATGCCTGTTATGTTTATGCCAATCTCTCATTCATCCTTATTAGTAAACTTACCATGTCCTCCTCTTCTTTCTACTGTGCAACTTTTGAATTTTATGGATGCACTGTAATTGGTAGCTTCAATTACCTTTTGAGGGCTGCAATGTCCTCCTCATTCTTCTTTATTAGTGCTTTGTTGCCCTTCGCATCGTTAGGATTATTCTCAAGCTCGATGATAATTTCTTCTAAGGACTTAATCCTATTGTACTTAGCTAAGGAGGAAGCCTTTTCCAATTCTAATTGGGCAGAGGTATTATGTAATGGATTTTGCAGTTTGTGAGCGAGCAATGCCTTATCTGACAAGGTGGAGTACATCATCTCCCCAGTTTTCTTATGTAATTCAATCTGGTCAACTGGGTGGATATCTTTAGAGAAAACTTCCAGATTGGTTCTTATATAATCAACAACTGACTGGGGTTGTCGTGTCTTGGGCTTGAAATGACTAAGGATCATTTTCTTTTCCTGAATACCATAAGAAGCCATTAGCCTTTATTGATTGGTGGGTGTTGTCTTCATTAGATGATTATAAAGTTGCATCCTTAGCAGATCATTTTTTGCTTTTATTTCAGTGAAATTTTTATTGATATCTGAGCTTTGCTTGCTTTAAGGCCTGGTGGATGAAACTTCCACGCTATGTTGCCTCTCTAGCTCTTGCTGGAATGAGCTAGTTGATGTGCCAGGTAATGGAGAAGTTTGTTGCTCAGCCCTTTCCTCATTTCTCATGTTTCTTGTGGTATCTTCCAAAAATTCCTCCTCAGAATATGGATTCAACCTCTACCTCTTATCTCCTAGCTATTTTGATGGTCCACTGGCAGGGGCATCCTCTTCTCTTTCTACTCTTTTCCTCATTTTGAGGAGTCTGTAGCACAAGGGCTTCTGGTACCTTGGTTTGAGCTGGGGGAGCTCGCCCTTGACCCTATTCTTTTGATGTGGTGGGCTGATCTGCCATGGTTTGCTATTCTGTATCCATCACTTCCTTGCCCTTTGCTGCTACTGAACTGGCCTTTTGTGATGCTTGTTGTGAGCTCTCAGCAAAAGATGTATCACCTCCAATGTGCTAGGGCAGCTTGAAGGGTACCTGTCCAAAAGAGTCCAAGTCAAGTGGTTTTTCAAGCTCTTCCATTTCCTTTTCCAATTTCTCTTCTTCAGTTATCTCTTCAAATAATGTGCCTTCTAGCCACTCTTATTGATTAGAATATTGTTGGATTTCAAAGATTTGACAATGAACATATGCTGGCAGCTTATTTTTCACATTCCTATAACTTATGAAATAGCTGGGGTCATATGGTGCCCAATAGAAACTCTGTTTTAGCTTGAGTCTGTGCCCTAAAATCTCATCAGCATCTTGCCAGGCTTCCCTTTTGTTGAAGGTGAAAGGGCCCAGTTGATTTCTTATTTTAAGTTGTGCCTTTTTCTTGGCCTCACAGAAATGAATTACATCTGCTTGGATAAATTATCTGAAGTATTCCAGGGCAAACAATCGCATTGGAAAATATTTTGGCAATTTTTAGGGGCATAGCTCACAGCCATATATCCGGATCACAGTCTGGTTCTGGTCAAAGTACCAGTCACCTATGCTATAGCTCTTGGAGAGCTGTAGAATTCTCTGCATTTCACCAGAAAGTCTATCTAGAGGATTTGTTATCAGTAAAGAGGTGGCTGGATATATGAATAGATCAATGAATTCACAATAAGCATAAGGAGAAAAGTAAACATGGTGGAAGACTGGGGTCCAGAAGATTACAGACCTTGTCTCTCCTTTGACATCTACTTTCTGAGGGGAAATTGAAAACTATCTGGCTGATAGTAGAGCAACAAATGATATATGTATGATGTGTATTTAAACACTCTTTCTCTATCCATGCTCATGAATTTCTCATGGATATTATTAGCTATGAAGGTGGTATAATCATACCTGAGAGCAGAGGGCTATCCTGGAGTAAAGATGGACAAGAGGACCAATATGGTTTCATCTACATACTCACTGGTTTTGAATCCCAGGATGTAGGCTATCATGTCAATATTAAACTTTCCTGCTTCATTAAACCAAGTGTCTAGGTATGGAGGAGGTTTATGAGGTTGACAATTGGGTTTCATAAATATTTTGCCTATTCTGGTTATCTTTGAACTTGGGCAATTTAGCACCTTGGTCAAGCAGAAATCCCAAGGAAAGAGGAATCAATGGTCGAGCTGGCTTGAAATGCAGCATCTCATTTATTGATTCGGGGCTGATATAAAACAGAACTGTTCCAGAAGGATACATCACTGCCCTTTGAGTGGGCTTATAATTGGCATGGCATTGGTGAATGAGGTCAGGAAAAGCATTTACAGAAGGAATGTAGTACATGGGCATATTGGACTCCCAAATTCAAAAGATGGCAGCTTTGTTTCTGTAGTTGTTCCTGATCTCACAGAAGGCCTGGAGATGAGATTTGTTACCCATTATGTCATTAATCTGGAAATCCTTGTCAGCTAGGGGTAACCATTCAAGTTCTTTATGTGGAGCATTGAGAGGGGCCACACTGAGGGCCATTGGAGCAGGGGCTTCCATCTTTATAACTTCTCTTGTGTTTTTTAATTGAAATGTGCATCTTTGTAGCAATAGTGGGCAAAATAGCAGCCCTGGGGGATTTTTCAGAGGATTTGCAAACTGGAGTGCTTTGTTTTGACTTTTTTGGGTGGAATTTGCAGTAGAGAATGAAGCTTGGAGGGTTTTTTCACCAAGGAATGAGTAGCAATAGTTTTAGGGCCTTTCCTTTGGCAATTACAGACCAAAAAGACCTAGAGCTTGTCTTAAATGGGAGATATTTGCAGAGGGAGAGGGAGTTGGTAGATTTTGTAGTAAAATGTGGGCAAAATAGTAGTTTCAGTGGGAAATTTTGCAGAGGGAAGTCAAAACAGGGAGCTTGGGAGCAAGACTCAGGTGAATACTTGTTTTTCTCGGCTTACTGGGTGAATTGTATAGACAGGTACGCAATGTGCAGGTTTTTTGATGAAAAAGTGGTCCTGCTGTATTTATGTGCAGACAACAAGGTGAATTTTAACAAGTTTCTAGGTTCCTAGACAGTTCTACAGAAAAAAATCGAAATTCAGAGGGTTTTTTAGCAGGATTATGGTAAATACCTATTCTCACAATGCATTGGAGTTACTTGCCGGTTGGGAGACGACTTGCAGAGTGGGGTGCAGAGCTATGGTGGTCGAGGTGACAGACTGAAGGTTTTGTGGTGATTTTTTCATCATATGCATGCACAAGTTCAGTAAAATAATGCAATAACAATGGGTAAAAACAATCACTTTCACGGGATTTTTTAACAAAATTCGGCTTTATAGGATTTTTGGCGCTTTTTGCGATGACGTCATCATGACGTAGATTTTTTGTCATGTAGCGGGGTACGGAAGGTGACGTGGTGGATGACCTGGCGCTGAGGTGGCAACAGTGACGTGGAGCTGACGTGGATATGGTGTCACCATATGACATCAGCGGTGGGAAGTGAGGGCGGTAAGTGGTATTATCGCACTGCTTTTCGGATAGCGGTGGGGTCGCGATACAGCCGGGTGGGCGACGCGTGTCCCCTGTATGGCGGCGAAACCACCATTTTCCCGGAACATAAAGTTCGAGCGCTGGGGGCATTGTGATATAGCTCCGCACCGTTAGATCTGGGAGCCCCGATCCAACAGTGACGGCGAATGGAAAACAGCGGGGACACGGTACAAGGACCCACCTTAATATATTGGTGCTTTATAATGTTTTTGTGGGGTTTTCAATGTATTTTAGCTCTAGACTATGGCAGATTGGTTATTCATATAACCGAAGGTTAAATGAAATCCAACGTTTGCATGGGCGCTAAGGGTTATTATAAGGCTCCAAGTGAACCTATAATTCTCGAAAACCTTTATTATATGGCTATATTGCCAAGGGTCAGGATATTAGTTTTTTAAGGATTTTTTATGTATTTTATACAATAGGGGTAGGAAAATGTTATATAGGAGCTATATAATAGAGTTAGGAGGTTAATATGAATATGTGGAATCAATATGTATGGATAAAGGCTAAGTTTATAGAGTGGAAACTTAGGCTTGGGGGAATGAAAGGATACCAAGTTATGAATTTTAGGAAACTTGGAAGAATGCAATAAAAACATTTTACACAAGAAATGTGGCTTGTTTTGCCTAGGTGAAAATAGGGTTTCACTTAGTTTTTTCCATGAAATGAAGTGGACTAAGGGCAGTGAGCAGATCTCATTGTCCTTGGGGGGATGTTAGTAACTGTTTCTTGGAAAAGTGGGGAGGGAGATTACTCATGCTCCATTTGTTTTGTAACCACCTTTCCATAGCACCTTATGATTTTTATGAGATGAAACTTGTTCCAAAGGACCAAATTGCTCATAAACCTGCTTCTACAACATCAAAACTTCCTACCCAGCCTAGTAAACCTAACTTTTTTTCTTCATTTTCATAGGGTGCATTTGAACTAGCAAACCCTGATTCTTCTCTTTTCTTTTAGCTGCCCTCCTATCTAAGTCTACCCTTATCTCTTCCAGGGGCCCATAAGTAGTTGGGCCCCTTTGCTTCTCTACCTAACTACTTGTCTGCCAAGCTTGAACTGTTTGTACAGACCTTTATTCTCTATTCTAAGACAAGCAAATTCAAACGTGAATTTGGCCAAGATTAAGTTGTTTGGCCAATCACAAGCTATGATATGAGTCAAGCAACTGTACATAGTGAAGTTCTTCAAAATATGGAACCTTTTCAGTATGAAAAGGATGAAGATATTTGGCACTTCTCCAGTCAATCATGAAAAATGAAACCTATTGGTATAGGAACCTAACAGGGTCCAACACCGTTAACAAGACCACATGGGCACAACAATACAATAAGGAGATTACAATAATAACAATAAGTGGATACACTATTAGTATAGAGATATATCATGCTCCTCTCCTTCAAAAATGTGTTTTTTTCAACAATTGAGTAGTTTGGGATGATTCTATATAAAATTATAGTCCTCCCATGTATAATACTCAGTGGGTAAGTTCTTCCACTTGATGAGATACTCTGAAATTGATTGATTTCATTGCTGTTGAGTTTTTTTTTCCATGAATGCTTTGGGTTCCAATATATTTTTCCTTCCTCGTTAAGTTCTGACAATATCTTTTGAACTAGGAGGTTGTCATGTATAACCTTCTTCAAGCTTGAAACATGGAGAACTGGGTGCACTAAGGAAGATGCAGGAAGCTCGAATTTATATGCCATAACACCCATATTTAGCAACACCTTGTAAGGACCATAGTACTTTGGTGATAATTTATTATCCTTCTCATCTTGCTTGAGGAAAATTTTTTTGTCTCGTTGTAGTCGTAGAAATACCCACTCGCTTACATCAAAACTTCCTTTATTATGATATTGATCTGCCTTCCGTTTCATTGATTCTATGCCAAAGGGAGGTTATGATTTAAGAGTTGTAGAACTTGTTTTTGATGCTCGATGTGATCTTCTACTGCTTGAACCTTAGAATGATTATGCAAGACATTTTGGAGATGAGAAGCAATATATGATTTCACTATTTGAACCTCTAGTGGACATAATTGTGAAATTACGACTCGTTTTTCTTTATTTAGAATATTTGTCATAACGTTGGAGACGATAATGATTCTTGGTTTCCCTACAATACCCCTTAATTCAACTTCCATTCCTTCCCAAAAAAAAATAAAGAAAAGTTCTTGAAAATTGAATGTTATTGTCCCGAAATACTGTAACCATTGGACTCCTACTACAACATCAGCAACATCCATTTGAATAGAAGGAATTGGACTATTCGAGACATATTCTCCCATGGATAGCTTGATATTATGTCACTTTCTAGAGAAATTCATGGTTCCTCCATTTGCAAACATTACTTGACACTCTTGTTCTAGATATACGAAGCAATTCAATTCCTATGCTATCTTACAATGAATAAAATATGGGTACTACCTGAATCAATCAACAATATTACCTTTTTCTTCTTTATATGTCCTTATATATTGAAAGTTTCAGGAGTGGTAATTCATGTCAATGCATTACAAGATATGGTCAGATTTAATTCTTCTTTCTCCATGTTTGATTCCTGGTGTATATCTTGTTCTTTTGACTTTTCTTGTTCATTTTCTTGCTCCTCTTCCCCATCTATGTAAATTAATTTATTCTCATCATACGTATGACCATTAGTGTATTTTCTATCACAACTATAACAAATCATTTTTTCTCTTTTTTCTTCCAATTGTTGTGGTGTCAACGTTGTAGGTTGTGGAAGCCTAGGAGAAACAACACTTCCACTTTTATAGTTATTAGTGGTAGGATTACTTATTGCCATAATTTTTCTTTCGATTTTCCTTGCCAACGTTAATGCCTTCTCCAATGAATCAGATTCCCAAAGACAGACCGGATGTTGGATGTTATCCTTTAAAGTCCCTATGAAGACATCAATCCTATGGTTCTTTAGAATATCATTTACCCTTATATTCAATTTTTGGAAGTCCTCAATGTGCTCTGCCATTGAACCCTTTTGTTTGAGATTTATCAATTGGCTAAAGAAGGTGTTGACCTTTGTATGCTCATTATGTGCTATCATTTCCTCCTTCAATATCGACTAGGTGACAAGTGGTTTACGAGAAAAAAAATTCTTTATACAATAAAAACATATTCAATTCTAAATATAAAGATGCAATACATATCGTTTGATGTAGTTGCACATCATGTAGATAAAAATATTTCTCCATCAGTAGTATCCAAGCTATCAGATCCTTCCCATCAAAATTCCTCACATATATCTTTGTAATATGGTGGATCTTCAATCCAATGTTAGATTCTATGAAATCATTATTAAAATTTCTTTTCATCTGATCATGAGTTTCCTCTACTACATTTTGATCATTATGAAATCTTTCTAGTACAAACTTTGTCCAACCTTCCTTCACATCTTCCCTATCTTTCTTCAAATATTCCATGCTTCCTTTCGATTTTGATTCTATGTCATCAACATTAGCTTCCAAGTCATATATAAAACTATTTATCTTAGCTTTTATCGCATTCTTCAAATCCTTCATCCATTTTTTCTTAGTAGGTGTTTCTATTTCCTTGACTTGAGTCATTCTCTTTCTTTTTTTCAGGAGCTCTAAATTGAAATGAATTTAAGTTTGTAATTTCAGATCTCCAAATTTTGAAATTTCATCTTGTGATGGCTCTCTGAGTCCTCTTTCCAGCCCCACAAGTCTGATTGAGATGGGATTCTCCAAGAACTATTTATGCCCAATAACCCATGATGGCCTATTTATAGATTGGTTCAGTAGAGCGAACTTGTACGAGGAACCATGTGTCATTGTTTTGACCTTCAGCCTAGAAAATGATACCCAAAAAAATACCATCCGTCCTATTTATGTTAATTTTTACAAAATTTGAATCCAATGCTCAGAGAAAATGTTATGATGATTTTCCCAAGGTCGCCTATTTGAGATTGAATTATGGAGCCTGCAAAAACCCTAAATTCATTGGATCATATCTTTGAACATATAGTGAGACAAAATCTGAAATTGATACATGAGGATCAAAAATATTTAGTCACAAATGGTATTTAGTTTCAACTTCCGAAGCTTTCTAGAAAACTAGTTCTAGCAAAAATTCCACGATGACCTGTTTGAAGCAGTGAAACCCTAGAATCCAAAGCTCTGGTTCCAAATGTTATGAAACCATCTCTCAAAATAGAAGAATACATAGATCAACGACTTCAAAATAAGACTCTTCAATTGGGAACCTCCTTTACATTACACAAATGAACAGTTATTAGATGATACAAATGACAAGATCTCCTTTCTATATATAGGAGTGTAAGGGGTCACAATTGTTATAGAAATTTTTGGGCACTTCAACCCCAATCACAAATGTCCATAAACTTAGGGCTCCTAAGTCCCTAAAAGTGTTGCTTCACTACCTAAAGGAACAAGGTCAACTGATTACATCATCTCCCAGAATTTCTCCACTGAAAAGTACTCATAAATGGTCAAAATTGGACCATACTGAAAGCTCAATGTAGAGGGTGCGATGCATATCACCTTCCCAATGTACAGGGTGTGATGCATATTGTTTTGTCCCTCTGTAGGGTGCGATGGTCGAGAATGGACAAATGGCACGGAAAAAATGCGAGGTGGAAGATCATGGAATCTTCTAGAAGCTTCCCCTCTAACACTTGCCACTCCATTTTCGACCAGGGATGAGTAAGAGATCATATTTCTCCAAGTGGAAGCAGGAACTATCAGAGAGAATACACTAATCAAGATCCCAAAAGATGACTCACCTCTCTGTAATCATCTATATATGGATCCCTCATCACAGAGATCCAGAGGCTCGAATTTTGTAACTATAGAGAGTGTTGGTTGTTTGGTGTACATTCATTAGTGTTGGGTGATTTAGCTTTGCTTTGAGGTTGAAAAGGGGCTTCTTAGCTAGAGGATGATGCTGGTCGAGCACCATGGTTGTAATCTTCTTGCTACTTTTCATCTGAAAAATCTCTTCTTGTTTCCTCCATATTCTTGTGTACCTTGTTTTACATGCTTGTATAATTGGTTATTCCACATCTGATCCTGCATTATTTATGAACTTAGAGCCATGTTTCTTGCATCGGTTAGTATGTTGCTGTGATTCTTACAGGTCCTTTTGAAGCTGAGCAGGACAAAGAGCAGAAGCGGCAAAACTCTACCAAGAAGGAGAGGAATCGAGCGCAAGGACTTAGGTTAGCCTCTTGGTTCTCTCTTCATCTATTTTAAAAGGAATCATAGTAGACTTTGATTGTTTGTTTCTAAGATAGCCACCCATCTTAGTGGGAATAGCAGCATCCGTGTGGACACTATTCTCGTATAACAAAATGGCGACTCCACTAGGGAGCCACTAGATTACTTGTTAGCCTATCTATCCTTGTTTCTTTTATAAACATATAGACAAAGCCTAAATTCAAGCCAGCTAGCCTTCGAACTGCATTTGTCATACAAATACAAAGTAGATCAATGCTGCTTCAGCCAATCTCCATGTTTTGTTTATGAATTAAACAATAGATCTACAAGAAATCTAATTTCCATGAGTGGTGGCTCTAGTAACCTCTTAGATCACCCTTGTGTTTTACATACACTAATCTTTACTTATTCGGCCTAAAACACCTGAACTAGATTGAAAACTGTGAGTGAAATCCCATTCAAAGTCTCGCACTGTAACCATCATACCCTACCTTCAAGGTAGCCTGTATGCATCACACTTCCCAAGTGGAGTAGGTGTGCTGCATACTGACTTCACTGTGTAATAGGTGCGATGGTAAGGGAGGATTGATTTTACCCTCCGACTGTGGATTTTTCTCACTGTTTTCAGTCTTATTCAAGATTTTTTGTTGTCTGTAATCAGAGTACTTCTTTGAATAGCCCCTCCTCTTGCATTATTCCACCTCCTTAGTGCAAAGAACTATAAAAGTTTTTTTATGTATTGTGCGTCGTTTTAGTTATCTTTTGCAAAAAGTAGCATAGTTGAACTGTCGTCTCTAGATATGAAAGTGTCGTAGCTGTCGTTTTCAGTTTTAGAAAGCAATTCCATTGTTTTAGATAGTTGATTATACAGTTACTATTGCATAGGATTTGAATTACTAGTTTTAAAGTGTCGAAAAGCAATTTCCATTTCAAAATCGCAAA
>APFE031702171.1:0-19233 GCA_000404065.3 Pinus taeda | reverse complement strand
AGTTTCCTTTACTACCATTTCACCATTACTAACCATTTCTTGTAGCAACTCATTCAAATTTATCTTCAATTCCTCCATCTTATTGTCCATGCCATTCATCTTAGCATCCATGCCATTCATCTTAGCTTCCATCTTAGCGTCCATGCCATCCATCTTAGCTTCCACGCCGTCCATCTTAGTTTCCATGCCATCCATCTTAGCTTCCAAGTCATTCATATTAGCTTCTACGCCTTTATTTAAACCATCCATCTTAGCTTCTACGTCTTTCTTTAAACCATCCATCTTATTTTCTATTACCTTTTGTGCGAGTGAAATTTGTTGCACTTGGTTTCGTAATATTGATATATCATGTTGCGTTTCTTCCTCTTCTTCATGAGTCATGCTAGAGCTTTCAGGTCGCTTACTAACTGTTTCCATTTTCTTTCTTTGGGACATCAATTACCGATAATAATGCTTCACTATGCCCTTTGAATTCCTTCAAACTAATTTTTCAAACCAAGCTTATGCAAAACTTAAAAAAATACACACCTTTTTTAACTTGTAGGAGCTCGATATTGAATATGATGTACCTCTATAATTTTGGATCTCCCAGTTTTGAAATCATGACCTACAGTAGCCCTCTACATCCTCTTTCCAATGCCACCAGTCTAATCAAAATTGGATTCTGCAAGGAAGAGTTATGCCAAATCTCCCACGGTGACCTGATTATAGACTAGTTCAGTAGAGCGAACTTGTACGATGTGCCACGTGTCATTGTTTCGATCTTAGTAACTGAAACTGATACATATAAAACTAGAGGCCGTCCTATTTTGAAACTTCTTACAAGATTTAAATCTGATGCTCAAAACAAAATTTATGACGATTTTCCCTAGGTCACCTGTTTGGAATGTAATTTTGGAGTCTACAAAAACGCAAACTTCCTTAGATCATATCTCCGCAAATATAGCGAGAAAAGCTCTGAAATTTGGACCTAAAGTTCAAAACTATTTCAGCCCAAATGGGTTTTTTGTTTTTAGCGTCTGAAATGTCACATGAAAAAATTTATAGCGAAAATGGCACGATGACCTGTTTGGATCAGCGAAACCCTAGAATCCAAAGCTTTGATACCAAATGTTATGAAACCAGCTCACGAAAAGATAGAAAAGATAGATCAACACCTTAGAAATAAGCTTCTTTGAGGGGGCAACCTCTACATTACACAAATGAAAAATTATTCGATGATTCAAATGAAAAAACCTCCTTTCTATATATAGGAGTCTACGGGGTCATAAGATAACCAAGCCTACCTAACAATAATAATATAAAGGCACAAAATTAACAATAGAGGGATTCTATGGGGCACAATAATAACAATATGGGGACAATAGGGGCACAATAATAACAATAAGGGATACAACAACAATAGTAATGGGGGAATCACTAATATTATAGGGACCTAACAGGACTCCTGGAGCAGAAGATAAAGCATTTTGAAGGTCTACCTTGGAAAATCCCAGCAAACCAAAAGATGGCTAAGTATGGAGGGAAAATCACAATCAATGATTGACTATTGGTCGATTCCCGGGGCTCATACTTAAGGATTATCAATGGTTCTTAGCGCCGAAGGCTAATATCACAATCCCACAAATTGGCTGTCATTGCAGGCACGCAGTCACTGCATACTCTAAGAACTTGCCGGTGTCGATCTGCGATATAATGTTGTATCATTAGGGAAGGACTAAAATAGTTTAACATAGGAGAGGCTGACAAAATAGGGATGGGTGACCCCCTTTCTCTCTCCTCCACGTGGTACATCGTCGGGGTGCCAAGAAAACCAAATACAAAGAAAAAGCATGAAAAAAAGGCTCGGATAGGCCTTTTTCTCTCTGCTCCAGGGTGGCCACGTGGTGACCTCTGGTTGGTCCTCAGAGCAGACATGGTAGCTAACTTCATTAATGACGTGGTAGTACGGATGAAAAGTGGCAGTACAGGGGACACGTGGTAGTACAGATGCTAATGTGGTAGGCAGACACTTGTCACTTGGTTTCGACATTTTTAGGGGTCCTATGGGGCCATTTCCAAGTGACACATGTCACCACTCATAGGATGACATGTGGCAAAGATGATGTCATCTCGCATATCACTGATCAAACCTGCTTAGCGAAAAAACTTAAGGAAAAGAGTATTCAACGTTGGATGTGGGAATGCAATTGTGATAAGAAAAAGGGGCCCTCGGATGCGATGTTCCATAGGCTGTATTTCATAAGGTTCTCGCATCCGAGATATTGACCAATGCAGTGTAAGGGGTTATTAAAGGTTTTTCAAGTAACAAAGGAAAAGGCCCCCACACGACAATTGAAAGAACTAGCGCCCAAAGGACTAAGCGCTCGGTTCAAGCCCTCGATCACATAAAAGAAGAAGCGAAAGGGAGATGTATTCCCAAGGGAGTAAAGGGAAGTCACGCTCGCCTATTTCATGGTGTTCCTATGTTGGCTCCTAGGTACTCCATGAAACATGATACCAGAATTTTAAGGGCACTGATATTATCTAACAAAAAGTTAAAAAGGCTTATGAGTTGGTAGCTATTTCAGAGGTTATTAAGATTGAGAGTGACCTGGAACCGACTGAGAGAGGATTAACCATGAATTAGCAGGAACATGCCAGGACCAAAGGCTAGCAAAGAAGAGTGGCATGAAGATATTTCCAGAAACTACCATTTGAGTTTTGATGGATTAATTCTGTTTTGTTGTTTTGATCACTGTATTATTATTCTGTTTTTCTTTCAAGAAAGGAATCTCCCTGCTGTAATAGTTATAGGATCTACACTTAGACAACCATTCATATATACAACTGTAAATTTCCACCTGAAGATATTTCTGTAGCTTATTTCTTACCCTCCCTCTCATTATAAAAGGGAGGAATAAACAATGAAGAAAGGTTCTGAATTCTAGGAAAAAACTGTATGTGTTTCTGAAGTTGTATGGATTCCATATCTACATTTTTTTTAATATGAATGAAACAGTGGTGATTCCCATGTTTGAGTATTACAGCATGTTGTTTCTCTGTTAAAATTCCATTATGTTCGCACTTCCTCTATGATTTCAAGCAATTGTAGCTACCAAAAATATCTCTTATATTCTTACAGATTCATTGGTGTTAACTAGTTAATACATATGCCTGTATGCAAGTCTGAGATTATATCTTTAAATGTGCACTTCCTGAAATCATAGCATTCACTCTTCTTACATCCACTTGTCTATCTTTAACTCATATCAGTATAGAACTCTTGATGTTTCAAGCTCTATGTGATGAGTTCTTATTCTCTTTCTCTTCTTTCATTATTCTGCAAAATATGATTAAACTGTAAGTCCTTGATTACTCGACCTCCACTTGTTTTTGCCTTATTATTGTGAGTTGTATATGTGAAAGGATACCATAAATACATGGCTTATATCCTTGGATGAAGGAACCAACCCATTATGTTATGTGTATATGTGTAGAAGATGCATATGATGCCTTCGGTTTCTTGAGGATCATATGAGATACATATAATTACATGTGCCTAGGCACTAGTCTTGTAAGTAATCCAAGGCTGTCTATGGGAGAGGCAACAATACTTAAAACCGACAAGCATGAACTGAAATGACAAAATAATGACACATGCTTGAGTGAAACCAAGCCAAAGTAACACATGCAAGAACAAAACTTCGAAGTGCAATAGTTGAGAAATTTACTCGGAAGGTGGCACACTTGCAACCAAGAGTGTCGAATGCTCCTTGTGCTCCAAAAGTGCACATATATCAAAAGTGAAATATAAGTGTAATATGATCTCTAGGCTGGACTCTTTATATAGGGATATCACACATGCAATTAGGTTATGGTTTGTAAGTGTGCTTAGCGCATGTCTAAAAACTAGGAGATAAGAGTTTGATGACTACCACTAGGAAGTGTGACAATGTTGACTTATGAAGGTAAGCTCTCACTGTTATTAAGGAGTGAAATTTGGTTGTCGACAAGGACAATGCTAGCACTATCTCCAGGAGATGTGCTCTAGTTGTATTTGGAAGTTGTGCTTTGGTTGTCAACAAGAAATGCACTAGCTTGTGTTTCAAGTGTGCGCTTTGACTGTCACCAAGAAGTGTATTAGGCCTTCTTTGAAGAAGTGGGTTATGAAGGCATCATGAGTTAGGCATGTGAAACGAGTCAATTCAACACTTAGTCTTTCTAAGAGAATACTTGAACACTTACGAAACATGAGTGAGTGTGACATTAATGAATTAAAGGGAAAGATGACATGATGAATAGGGGGCTCTAATATTTGAACGAAGGAATATTTTTGGAGGGTGTTGTAGCAACTACACCACTTGGAAACTTACTGGTAGAGCCTCATCTTCTTTGTTTAGGCCTTATTTTATGCTCAAAGTCTAGCCCTCGGGAAGTTTTGATTAATCCGATAGATCACCCCTAGCTTCCTTACTTAGCTTGGTTATGGAAGTAGTCTATCCTATTCCTTTTATTGGCTTAATATAATTCAAAAATCTAGTCAGACTTCAATTGTTTCAATTATGGAAAAGGATCATATAATTTTTGCGAGTTTAAAATGTTCAGAGTTTTATTGTCATCTCTATTGTTTCTCCACTACTATTGAGATTGTTCAGTACCTCGACAGAGTCACTTCAAGGAATCATAAGCATTGCTTCACTACTAGAAAGCTTGTTCAGTACCCTGACAAAGTTTCTTGCTTCACCTTTTTGTAAGAAGCCTTTCTCTTCTCTCACCCTTTATTTAGTTTATCATATTATGCACATTGAAATTTTATGGGTGTTTATTCTCCAAGGGATGAAGAGGGATCCTAAATTATTTTATAGCCAAAAGACGTTGTTCATTGCTTGACAAAGACTCTTGTATATACTTCTGAAATTGGTTTTCTTGCTTAAGTTTTTTCCTTCCCCTTCTCTACTTGATTGAGTTGACACGTTGAGAACTAATCAATATACATGTCTATTCAAGGGGTGATGGTACTATAATGGATACAGGATTCATTGATCTACTATGGCTTACCATTTATAATTAGTTGTATTTTCGATCAGAGCATCATGGTCTCTTAAGATATTTAGGCCCAAACAAGGAAGGAGATTAAAAGTTAGCCAAGCATTAACAGTCATCACAATGCCCTTATAGCCTTTCACCACATTATCTTAGATCCAAATGAGACAACTTTCATGCAAAATATTTATTTAGTACAAAGTTGTAAAAGAGATGCTAAAAACAAAACTCAAATGAGAAGGAAAATGCAGAATGCAAGGAGATGAATGCAGGGTGCAAAACACAAACAAAATGAAACCGAGATGCAAATGATGTAAGAAGTCACAACTACTATAATAAACAAAAGAAGGGATAAACCTAAATTCTAATCGATAGAAGGTCAGTGTTATGTAAAATAAAATTTCCAGTGCAACCATAAGAGTTTCTCCCGACCTACAAGTATAAAGATATCAACAATCAAAACTGAGACAAAACAATGGGCAAATGAAAAATAATTTACTTGTGTTTCTTGCACAAGAAATTGAAGGTCTTTCTTACTGGTAGAAATGTTTTCTATAAATGTCTCCTTTAACCCATTTTCAATTTTATCTCATTGATATGTGCATTCATCCACGTTTTCATTCTTAGCAAACATCAAGTAAGATTGAAACTTATTGTTAACAATAAAACATGATAAGTAAGATTCATCTAGCCAATCAACAATTCTATCATGATACTCAAAATAACTAGATTGAAAACCTTGAAATTCTTCCAAATATGAGATTTAAATTAATGCAATCAAATATATGGGAGAATATAGAGGGGGAAATTTGATATGATATTATTCATAAACCATCAATGAAAGCTTAAGTGACTTGGCCTCTTGACAAGTATCTAACTAGTGGAATGATGAATCGTAAAAACTTATGGGCTTGATGAGATAAAAAAATGAAAGCGAGTAACCGTGATCCAATATTTGAGTAGGAAAATGGTTGATATGATGACAACTGTTGAAGCTAGTAAATTGTTTATATTTTTGAATTAATACACAATATCCTCGATTATTTGAAGGTTGGGATGAATTTATTTAAGATATCTCTTTGATGATTTGGATGAGACAATATTCCTTCTGACGTGTTGATGATCGGAAATCACTAGTTCCTTCTCTTGTATAAGAAATAATTACCTTGTTCCTGATTACAAACTAGACCAACAACACGAGAGCTTGGAGAATTAAATATGATTGTTGGCATAGTAAATTACGAAACCTAGCTAGGATACAAAGAATAATGAAACTAGGATGGAAAAATATTAGAAACATGTGTCAAATTAGATCCAAAATACATATCAACATGGGAAATCAATTTGTCATCACAAGGATTTTTCTTTGCCAAATGATTCAAGAATTCACTAATACTCAAGAGGATAGATTGTGCCAAAACGAAAATGATTAGCTTCATAGCATACACAAGAAATATGAGAAGTTGATCATTCACAAAGGAGTTCAATAGGAAGAAGTTTGTCTAATGATAATTGTTGTCTCGATAACCAAAATGGTCAGTTTCGAACCTAGGTACATTCTTGAAAGATTTGCACTCCAAACTTGGATTAATTAAACAAGAAGCTTCCACCTGATTTAAAACCCAACCTTGAGAGCTAAGAAAACTAACTTGAAAATGCTAAAAGTCATTGATGTAAGAACCCGATTCCTATTATTAGAGGTGTAAGAACCCGATTCCTATTATTAGAGCCTTATTCTATTATGACTAACAGATCTATTATACTGTTGATTTGCAAGTAATAAAAGAAGCTTTCTGACCTTCTCGCGAAATTTTAAACATTTAACATCTAATCATTTTATCATTAACAACATAAATTAAGATGAGCATTCCATTGATATCAACTTAATAAGAGTAGTTCATGGAAAAATACCTGCTCCGGCGGTTGATGATGATACCTTTGTCGGATAGCTCCAGCTGAATGCTCCTTCTCACCGACCCAACCGAATTTACCACCCAGCCTACTAGGAAACAAATTCCTAGCCCAGGAAACCTCCACAGGTTCCCTAGCCCTCCGTGCCCAAGTCCAACCAGATATAGTGTGTCCTAAAAGAGAATGTGCAAACCATATACAATACTCTCCTCCTCTCAAACCCAAGAAACCTCCATAGGTTTCCAAGGTCTCCCCAAAATCATAACAAGTCCAAACAATCACAACCAACCCCCACAATCATGAGCAAAACCTCCCAAAACCTCCCCTCTTCTCTCTTCTTCCTTCCCTTTTTATACCCTCCTTCCCTTCTCCATCTCAACCACCTCTCATAAATGTCATTCACTCCTCACCCATCCCTATGGTTGACTTCTCTTCTCCCAATTAAGCTAGGAGTACATTTGGAATGTGAAAATTTAATTACATGGAGAGGACCATGTCTACTCCTTAATAAATGTGAGGGTACATGGGGTAGTGTGAAATGAATATATATATATATAATGAGTTGGAGAGGACTATGTCTTCTCCCAAGAAAAGGTGAGGGTACATGGGGAAATGTGAAATTTAATTACATGGAGAGGACCATGCCTTCTCCTTAATAAATGTGATGGTACATTGGGTGATGTGAAATGAATATATATATATTGATAATGATTTAGGAGAGGACTATGTCTTCTCACAAGTAAATGTGAGGGTACATGGAGGAATGTGAAATGTAATTACATGGAGAGGACCATGTCTTCTCTTTAATAAATGCGAGGGTACATTGGGTAATGTGAAATGAATTCATACATTTTGAATTAATGGAAGGAGACCAAATTCTACCCAATATTCAATTTGAGAAGGTAAGTGGAGAATTTAAATAATGGAAATCATGAATTTATATTAGACCTATATTTCTGAATATTTTTAGATAATGTAAACATTAACAAAATTTGTAGGATAAGATTTAAGTGGGGCATTACATTTTGCCTCCAGAATATTTCCTCTTGTTTGCATAAATCCTCCCATTATTGATTACATTTGGTGGCCTGATCATTTCTGGTTTCATCGAAGCCGTTTGTGATAAGGGCTTGGTTGAGTTCTTGCATTCTACCCTCTACTGCTCTTTTAGCTACAAAAATATTGCCATGTTCATTGTTGTTCCAATCCTTGAGCCGGAGCTTGATGTGTTTTAGTCTTTTTTGAAGAAGGAACATTCTGGTGCCCTGAATGTTCAAATCTTCTGACCACCATTTGGCAATGTTGTTGGAGAAATCTGGATGGGAAAGCTAGATGTTTTCAAAGCGAAAAGGTTTATTCCTTGGAGTACCAATACTCTGCACCTCCAGATGAATCGGCCAATGGTTAGATCCTCCAAAGGGTAGAATTCTTGCCGATATTTCCTTATCATTGAGCATAAGGTCTTCAGATATCATGAATCTGTCTAATTTTGAAGCCACCTAAGATTCTCCTCCTCTTTTGTTGTTCCAAGTAAATATGCCATTACTAGTTACAATATCCACTAACTTCATAATATCTGTAAAAGTCTGCAACTTCAGAGAGTCTTTACATTGAACTCTGGTTCCACCATTTTTCTTCAAAAGCGGTTTAATCATGTTGAAATCCCTCCAAGTATCCATGGCATGCCTGAATGTCTGTCTCTAAGTTCCTCCAGAGAATCAAGAAATTTTGAGTTTACCCTCCAGTCTTTGGGGGCCATACACATTTGTGACCAGGTAGGTTTCCTTATATCCTACAGGCTGTATGACCACAAAAAGATATTCTCTAGATACCTCAGCATCTAAAATTTCTATTTTCTTTGGATTCCAAAGGGTGAGTATACCGCCTGCTGTATTCTTCGCTTTGACTTCCAGAAAATCATAAAATTGAGCCATTTTCTATGAATCTCTTTTAATTTTTGAATGGAACATTTGGTTTCCTGGATGAAGATCACACTCAGAGCCATTTGTTTCATTTTGTTACTAATCAGTCTCTGTTTTCTTTTACTACCTAGACCTCTAATATTCCAAGAAGTAAACTTCATTATTAAAGATTGGTAAAGGAGTAGCCAGTTAGTTCTTTCATCTTACCTGAGTCTACCATTAGCTTTCCACATTCCATCAAAAGTTTGTTCTGCTTTTTCCTGCCTCTTTTTTTTCCTGGGTTTCTGGGTGCTAATCCTGGAGGTAAAGAGTCTATCCCTTCTTTAGTTCCTTGAATCAAGAAATCCTCTAGATCAAGATTCTCTTTCTCAAGAATCACCTGAAGTTCTTGGTCCTCCATTTCCATCTCACTTTGGGTCATCTCAAGATCCATTTCTGTTTCTACATCACCCACCAACGTCTCTGTCTGCAGATTTGTTTCTTGTGTTTGTTCCTTGTCCTCTTCTTTCCCTTCCTCCATTAAACCTTCTCCCTTCGTCTGGTCTGTTATAGTTATCTCTTCTTCCTCTTCCAGGACTTGGAACCTGTTTTGACTGGCTTGTTGTCCTTCAGATTTTTGTGTCTTTGATCCCCTTTTTCTTCCTTTTCCTTTGTTTGCCACTTTGTGAAAGCTTTTAGAGTCTTTCATTGCGTTATTTTTACTCTTATTCTCTATTTTAGTGAGAAGGCAATCCCTGAATAGGTGCCCATGCTCATGGCATTTGCAACATCTTAATGGAATATGTTCGTAATCTATAGTTTGAACCCGTTCTTCATCAAACACTTCCAATATTACCTCATTTGGAAGAGCTCTAGAGAGATCCATCTCCACACATATTCTAGAAAAGGAAGTGTACTTTCCCCTCCTAGTGGCTTTAGAAGCTTTAACAAACTGTCCTAACTTATTTCCTATGGTTGTTAAGGACATTGTTTGCCAATAATCAAGCGGAAGAGAATAGAGCCTTACCCAAACCAGGACCGAAGTAAATGTCTCACGTTCCGAGACAAAATTCATGATCCAGGGTCTCATATAGAGACCTGCTGCAACATAGAAGTAAGGCACACCTTCAAAAACTCTATCCTTATCTTCGATGTTTACAAAAACCACAGTAAAGTCCTAGGTGTAGGTCGATGCTTCCTTTCGGTTTCCAATGATATCTTATCCACATTTGTAAGGCTTTTTTAATGGGCCATAAATCTATGAATTTGCAAATGATTGCATAGGTTTGCATATGGTCCCTGTGCGCCTACAGAGTAGGCTCATTTAAAACAACTATGGGAGTCACAGTAGCTTTGGCTTACATGGGCCCATGTGTGCTTTATTTATTGTTCCATGTTCCTTGTCTTCTTCCTCATTTTCTTAAATAATAATATTCTCCTTTGACTTCTGTCCATCATGTTCCTCTTCACTGTTCCTATTCCTTCCCTTTGAAGGTCCTCTATCATATTCCATAGGTTTCTTCCCCCTGCTGTTCAGAGCCTATTTGAAGGAGGGAGTGGAGCTCCCTCCTTTGTGCCCCTCCATGGAGAGCCACCCCTGTAACAGCTCGGTAACCCTAGGTTTTTCCTCCTTCGTCGCTCCCGCACTCAACGCTCCCTGGCGTTAAAAATCTTCTCTAGATCAAATGAGTCTTGAACATTGGTGCAACACCCATGTTCTAGTGCCTTTAAATAACATAGTGATATGCCATTTAATGAGTAAAATAATGATAAAAGAGTAATAGAAATTGGAGCTACACATGGTTTGACATAGTTGTAAACATTGTTAAACCTTATTGGTACCTTTTCAATAGTTTTTAAAATGAATTTGTCATTATTATAGTGAATATGACTTTTATAGTTAATATCTATTATCCAAATACTTAAAGAAGTAATAGAAATTGGAGCTACA
Organism: Pinus taeda; assembly: GCA_000404065.3. Taxonomy (NCBI): domain Eukaryota; kingdom Viridiplantae; phylum Streptophyta; class Pinopsida; order Pinales; family Pinaceae; genus Pinus; species Pinus taeda. The sequence continues at coordinate 8,445 of APFE031702171.1, read as the reverse complement.
CATGGTTTGACATAGTTGTAAACATTGTTAAACCTTATTGGTACCTTTTCAATAGTTTTTAATATGAATTTGTCTTTATTATAGTGAATATGACTTTTATAGTTAATATCTATTATCCAAATACTTAAAGATGTTATTAATGAATTTTACGAATGAAATATGAAAACATATATAATACTATTTAAAATATATTTATAAATTGATATGATATAAATGAACCTATTAAATTTATTGTGTTACTTATATTTTTAAAACATAAAGTAAAAGGGACCAAATGTATAGAGCTAGTTTAATTCCAAATAAGACTTCCACAAATATTATGCATTGTTTAGGAACCATTACCAAGAATAGTTTTAAATGTTAGTAGTTGTATCATGGTATTGAAAGTGCAACAGAAATAAATATCAATCATAGAAAACATTTTTAAACATCCTAAGAAATTGAATATTTCTAGTTTTTCATTTCTCAAATGAATTCCACCAAGAATGCAAACTTTCCTTGACGAAGTAGTTGTTTTTATTGTCAAAGTAAATCTAGCTTCCAAAATACCCCTACTACAACGAAATTTTCATATTGCAACATTTTATGTATGCAACAAATTCTCTTCTTTTCACAAACTTTTGCAAATCTCTTTGAAAATTCACTCATCCTCACATATGCGTAGCATCAACAAACACTTCAATCATTTACTTTTTTATTTATATATTAATGGATTTTTTTACCATAGGTATCATTCCATTGTGTTAACCTAAGGTATCGTGGGATGAATGGGTCACTCAACTCAATGTGCCTATGGGTTCTTAGTAGTTCTTTGACTCCTCCAAGTCTTACACACAACTCTTGGCCTTCAAAATGTAATTCATATTCTTAAAGGTACAAAATTGTTATCAACATTCCATACAATGTTATTTATTTACATATGTCACATATGTCCATGTCCATAACCACAAGCCCATCATAGTAGGAGTACTCTATACCATAATATTTTTCCCTTTTCATTCCCAGTTCAATGATGATTAACCCTTAAGGGCTATCCCTTAACTCCTCGTGACCAAAGTTTTTGACCATATCCTTCACAAAACGAATATTGGATATCCTTCCAAGCCCTCAGATCCAAGTTCCATACAAATGTGCATCCATGAGCATGTGATATGACCTTGTACGAATCCCATACTAGATACCATTCAAATTCCTTAGCTTTGAGTACTAGAAGAATCAACACTCATGATATGGGATGTGACCACGTCCTATTCTCCATGGCAGGTAGAAATTCAACTCACTTTCTCCAAGTGTTGGCACTCATGACTACAGGCTATGACCTTGATATTGTATGCATATGATTCTAGTGTTTTCCATTCAGAAATATTTGGTATACATAACTATAATTGAAAAACAAATATCCTTCTTCCCTAAACTTGTTGGAAAATTTCTAATCGCACAAGACTCCTCATATCATATTATTCTAATACATGTTCATATAGACCTCTCTTTCCTCGGGTATTTCGACATATGGCCCACAATAGGCTATCTTTTATATATGCTAACTTTGGTGTAAACCATTGATTTTTGAAAATTTTAGCCAAATCAAAATACATGAGAAAACCTCACCAAACACGCTCTTAATCTAAGTCCTAGGTCCTTAGGGACTACCATGTCATCCAAGGTGGTCCAATAACAACCCACCATGTGGTCATTTTTCCGAGTAAGATTGTTCCATCATACCTTTTGATTCATACCAAATGCTAGCCATGACATTTTATATAAAAATTACAATTTTTTATATATTTAGTTTGAGAGATAAAGTTCCTTTTATCTATTTGTTGAACCTGTAACAAAAGCAATAAAAATAGTTCCCCAAGCATGGACATTTCAAATTCCATTTGTATAACATTTACAAATAGTTGACATAATTTATCAACATTACTCCGAAATATAATATCATCTACATACACTATATTAAGTAACAAGCGATCAAGATCATATTTAATATAAATATTTTTATCAAATGTTCCCCTTTTAAAACATTATTGCTATAATTATTTTTAAATTTTCTAATAGCATGCTCTAGGAGCCTGTTTCAACCCATAAGGTTCCTTCTTCAACTTACATATATGATTTGATTTATCATTCAATTGGTAGCATTGAATTTTCTCAACATATACTCTTCTTTAATCTCTCCATATAGAAACCTTAGTTTACATCCATTTGATATACCCTAAAGCCTTCATATCATGTAAAAGCCAAGAACATTTTAATTGCTTTGAGTCTAACAACTAGTGCAACAGTGTCCTTAAAGTGCACACATACCACTTGAGCATAACCTTTGCAAACTAATCTTTCTTTGTTTTGATAACCTAACCAACTTCATTTAGTTTATTCTTGAAAACCATTGTGGTTACAATCACATACTTTTCCTTTAGTCTTGGAAAGAACTCCCAAATTAATACAAACCAATTTTTTGTAATTCTTCATTAATGGCCTTAACCCAATACTGGTCATGACTAGCTTGATCAAAATTTTTTGGTTATATTGTGGAAAACAAAGGAAAATTTCCATGTGTAGAAGAGCCTATAAAATATCTTGTTTGAACACCTACATCATTATTTCCTACAATTTCACATGTAGGATGATATTTTTGAACACACCTTGAAACATTATTAGGATCTAGTTGATGGGGTTCATTTTCTTCTTCTACATATTCTGCATGCTCTCCTTGTTCATGTTCTTCTTCATATTGAGGTTGATAAATGATTGAATCATTTTATGGTTTTTCTATTTCCTTATGTATATGTACAATAAATATGGTTTTTTGACATCCACTAAAGGTGGACCAAATCATCAAGGAAAGGAAAGGATTAAATTTAATCTTAAAACTTTTACCTTTATCAACAACTCTTGTTAAATAATATATTACATGTTGATGAGGAATTAATCCCCTACATTTCTAATGAACTATTATTTTATTTAGAAAACCAATTTCCTATTTTCAATTACATTAATTTAAATTAAATTAATGGAACCAACTCCCTTTAGTAGATTTCATAAGATCTCCTGAGTCTTCATGCGAAATGCTACTTCATCACCTCCTTCATCATAAGTTTGGACAAACATAAAAACAAGGAAACAAGAACTATGTATAAATTGATATCATTTTCATGTATTCATGTTGACACTTTTGTGTTGAGACTCAAGGAATAACTATTTGAAAACTTGCCAATTCTGTATATTGAAAACTCATAGAATTTGGAAAAACCCCATTATATAAACATGTCAACTAGAATTTCTATATTCTTTTAATTGATGTGTACCCCATTATGATGAGAGTGAACCAAGAGAATTAAGTTAGTTGCAAGTGGAACACATCACTTGAAATTCCTAAGAACCCAATCAAATGCCGAGTTGCAATATAGAAGGATGTATTTGTCATTTGCTAGGTCACATGCCCATCCAAGTAAACAAATTGTCCAAAAACAATTCCAAAAAATTACACAAAGAGTATCAATCGATATCTCAATCATGTATCTTGTGTGTAATTAAAATACAAGATATTGAACCATAATTGTCCCAAATAGCAAGTGCATCGCAAACTAGGTGTCACATTAGTGCTACTCAAATCCAAAATTAATGGATGTTGCACAATATATGACAAGTGGAAGAAAGATCAATTTCCCAAGTGGAAATCTATCACAAGGGATGAGATCTAATCCTGTCATCTATGGAATATTGTTGTCAATTTGTCATATTACTTGTTAAGTATTACATAAACAAATTATTGTTACCCCTTTGGTGATTTTTTTATTGAACTCTATCACCTATAGAATATTATTGCCCATTTGGCAAAAAAATCATGTTGATGAAACTTTAAATTTGTTAGTCATCATAAATTCCCCACTTTCTGAACTAAATAGACAAACACCATGTGTTTTGATGTGGGTTTACCTTAAGCAATTCATCACTATTTTTGGTGCTTTTGGTTTACTACTAACCATATGTAACACCCTCCTCCCACATTTACCCAAGCTAACCATTCCGCTGGGGTAAACATGTGATGAAGAGGTACTATGATGTGATTCAACTCCCCATGTATAGTTAACGATGTGGAACCGAAAAAACAAAACCAATCTGACCTTTCTCAGGAGTTACATAACCTTCAGGAGACAACCAACACTTTCAGGTGCCCAACCCTAGAAACAACATATCATTTTGTGGAGCTAGACCCCCACTTGCTCCCTTGAAAGTCATGCATGTAATTGAGTCCCTTCGATCGCTCCCCAAGCAAGGCATGCATGCAACTGTGCCCTTCTTCAAGTAGTTATGAGCTAGCGACCCCGAATTATGTGCCAATTTTTCAGGACTTGGTCTCAGGCCTCTACCCAAAACTTCATGGAACTTCTAGAAATGATAAATAACAACGAAATAAAGATATTAACGCAGGGAAAATTTAAGGGGCTAATATTCTCAAATGGGCTAATTTTCCATGCTTTTTCCAAAAAAAATATTAAGAAATTTTAATACTTTTACAAAAAAATGCCAAACATTTTACAATTTGCATATTATGTACTAGTGCGATTCGCCAAGGTTTCTAAACTTTAAAATAAATTTCCATCCTTAAAATTTTCCTTGTATTAATGCGAACATTGGTATAAGGAATTGATCTAACACCTACTAGTCATAGCATGAATTTTGTCAAACATATCATAAACATGTAATCTACAGGCCATAACAAAATATTTGAGCATAGGGGTCTCATACTTATCTAAGAATTGTCAGGAATAATTTATGCCTTATCATAATAGTTGCATTATCATTTATTAGGCCATATATTGTTTCACATTTATTGTACTAATGAAATCATGATGAGAGCCATAACCAAATTCTGTCATGAACCATGCTTATAACCAACATGATAACAAATACAGAACAACCATAAAAACAACATAATAATAAGTACATTTACATGTAGAACATAAGAGGAAAATATATATTATTAACAAATGCAAATCCAACCAAGTCAAGGACTTCCATGAATCACCCGACCATAGATTGGTCTGAACCAAATCTTTCTTTCATCCATTCAACCCCGTGCCGTATTTCAAGAATGAATGTGGGACTCACAACAGAATGAATCAAGGCTTCCTTGAGGTTTACTAGATATCCACCAAGCAATTCCTAGGCCCAAAACCCTCATCATTACAACCAGGATTTACCACAATCCCATCGGATCACTAGGGCCTAAACAAGAATGGTTTCCTCTGAATCTATCCACCTAAAATGTGAGGAATTTTTTTGTCTCCACCTCTCAGCTTTACCGTGTATCCCGCCATTACCGGTTAAGGGATTCCTAGGCCTACAAGGTCACCATTATCTGGGATTTACTGTGTATCCCACCATCATCAGTCAAGGGATTTCTAGATCCAATCAAGGGTACTCACAACCAAGCTTTACCGTATATCCCATCAAGGGATTCCAAGGCCTTGTGATTAATCTTAAGACCACCCAACCCTGCTTTGAATCCAGCTGACAATCCAGCTCAACCAAAACAAGAGAACCCCATCACACCATGGCTATCCAAAAATGACAAGGGAAGGCTAAAAACCATTGTCACGCTTGGAAAACCCATGCCAATGGAAAAAAGAGAACCAAAAAAATAGATGCATGTAACATGCATGCAAAAAATATCAAGGAAATCATACATGCAACTTGAAAGCTGTAAGTAATCCCATTGTAGGTACTTGAGTCTTGCTCTTCCTTGCTTGATCCTTACTTCCTCTTACTTTCTTTTCCTTCCTTTTCCCTATTTCCCCCAATTAAAGAATGATCAAAGAATACTCTAAATGTGCAAGATTATGAGAGAGTTGAGATAAAAAAGGTAGATCCAAAAATAAACTAAAAAAATGTTCAGTAAGCTAAAGGTTGTACATTGTTGTTGTAAACACTAGAGCTCATTTCATGAGCTTTCCTATAGGGATCTGGTCCCTTTTGCATATTGGGTTAACTATCGTATTTTTGCATGCTTGGTTGTCGTGCAATGTTTGCAAGCCCATTATGATGGTTTTGAAGGTCGGTCTTCATGTATATGAGTTTCCCAAAACATGTAAACATATGTCGCATCCATACAAAAATTCTTGAGCATTATCTCACAAGTGTCGTCACAGTCATCCTAAAGTCTATCTTAAGTGTCGCAATTGTCATATCTTATCGTTAGGTAGTCACACAAATGGAAATTATTCCTTCACTTGCCCCAATGATCTATGTTGTTATGTCATCAAAGTATGCTAAGCGTGTGATTGCAGTTAAGGTTCATCACAGTTCATCACCTATCCCACACTTAGCCATTTTTAGAAAATCTTCTTGACAAAGAAACTTCGATTCATCGAGGCCCACCTCAACTATGCACTATGCAATCTCAGACCTCTAAGCTGTGAACTTGTTGCTTGGAATTGTACAATGCGCAGTCCATGTCTCCCAAATCTACTACTCTATGCAATTCTTGTGCTTAGCTCCTAACCTTGACCCTCAAAGTTGTGCAGTTATGTCTCCCAACTGCCTTGAATGACACATTTCATATCTTCAACCCTCAAGATTTTACCTCGACTATTGGAACTGCATAATGTGCAAAAGCGCAACCTCGCTTTACATCCAAAACTATGCATTTGTGTTTCCCAATGTCCTTTCCCTCAGCCTGACCCCATTACCTCCAGAAATTGTGCAACCATGTCATTCAAGCTACCCTAAGTTGCACATTGCGTAGTTTCACAACCCAAGCTCTCCACCTAACTACTGAAACTGCACAATGCATAGTCCTAGGCCCCTCTTCCCATCCCACCACTTGTCTAGGGCTTAGTTGATGGATCAAAATGCATCAAATTAGACTAGGGTTTTCAGATTGATGTCGTTTGGTCATGAGTGAATTGCAAGAACATGTACACTATCATGTCATGGAAAGGTGATGGAGAAGGAGAACATGAAGGAAGCATGCCTAAATACTCTCTTGTAGTTGAACCCACTAGTTGATTAATCGAGAGAAAGCAAATGGACATTGCAACAACCATCCAATACTAAATATCATTAAATATTATGCATCACCAAGCCATGCAGAGATGAAGAGAAAGCATATCCAAGAAGGCATCCAACACTTAGCACCAACAATGAATTCACATTTCCACATCGTCAAGTAGTCCATGTCAGCAGTGTCGTGTCATGTCATGTCATGAGTTGTCATATGCCGCATCACTATTGTGGACCATGTATATGGTACGCAAATGTATTGTAAAGTGGAAGTCCAAAGGACACACATGGAATGTAAAGAGTCATGTAAGTTGAAAAGTCATAGGAAGTCAAACAACCAGGAGGGTAGTTAAAGAGTCACCCTTGGTTATATATACTCCCTCATTGTATGCAAAGGAATTTTCACCTAGGCTCCTCCCGCAAGGAAATAGAGAGATCAACTAGTTCTTTGAGGAGCAAGGAGTGGCTCTAATGTCCCACTATTAGGACTAGTGATGTACATTGTAAACATGTGTCTTGGAACTTTTACTTATTAACATAATCCTTTAAGGCCAACATGTTCTTCATGCACGGAATATGAGTGTTTGTAAGACTATTATGTGGACATTTGTATTTCATGTTTGCTTTCACATGTGCTAATATAGTTGAAGTATTTCGGTTATTTTGGTGCTTATCTTATTGAGAATGTGTTATAATGGTTGTTATTGTTTTCCCATCCTTGTGGAGTATTCCTTGGGATACTAGATATATATTTCCTCATTTATTGGTTGTAACGATCATCGCATTCGTTGTTGACTATTTCGTTGGATGTTAGATGGATCCTTCGAGTTCATGTGTGTCTCCTCTTGGGAGGTACAATTACCTCTCACTTAGAGGATCACTTTTCTTCCCCACTCTCTAGTAGAAGAACATTGACATAGTTGCAACTAACAACTCACCATGCGCATACTGAATAGGACTCCTACACCAAAAGGTGTTAGGTCTAAATGGGACTTCATAGCGGGGAGATCCTCTATATGTTTATGGATCCAAAACCATCAATTCCTACCTTACCCTATAATAATCTATCTTAGAATACTCTTGCACAACATACTTTATCCTAACCTATAGGCTATCTTACCCTAGCCTAGCCTAACCTAATCTTTCCAAACCTAACCTAGCTCTACCCTAACCTAGCTCACTTTGGCTTAGACTACACTAGCCTAGACTTCTCTACCCTATCATACATTAGACTACTCTAGCCTAACCTAGTCAACTCTAGATTAGACTAACCTAGCCTAGCCTACCCTACCTTACCATACTCTAGCCTACACTTCTCTAGCATAGCATAGCCTATTATTGCATAATCTAGCCTAATCTTTCCTAGCCTAGCCTACTCTAGACTAGCCTAACATAACCTACTCTAGCCTAGTCTATCCTAGCCTACTCTACCTTACC
>APFE031702163.1:43244-61352 GCA_000404065.3 Pinus taeda | reverse complement strand
CATAATAGTAATAATTAGGACAAAAAATCAAACGGGAAGAGCAACCAAGAATCAAAAGAAGGAGAAGGAACTGAAAAAATCGAATAGAAAACCAAAGATTAAGAAGGAAAAGGAAGACAGGAAGGTACTTGGGGATCGACGAAAATGTGAAAGAAAGAAAAGGGGGGTGGGGGCGGAAAGGAAAAACACTAAGACGAAAGGGCAGCGATCTAACATCGACTGATCCTCCAACCGTCATCTCTGTTGAGATTGTTAGGCCTTCTTTCAATTTCAATAGCTTCGCTGAATTTACGATGATGGAACTGAGCAACCTTGGCCACCACTTTGGCCTACTCTATAGAGACCTGATGCTTGGTCTTATCCACATGCTCTGCTAAAGCTGAAGACTTGGTTCTCCCCTGTCTCAGATCAGCTGCATGTTCACTAATTTTTCGCTGAATAGAGCAGCCTGTTTCCCTGATTTATTTCTTTATTTATTGTGACTACAGTTAACCATCACATTGTTTCTAGCGTATGATGGAAATGTCTTGCTCTTTCAGGGTTTGCGACTCACCAAACAGAATACGTTGGCTATTCAAATATCGACGCCTTTGACTAGCAAGAGTGTATATATTTCTCAACCGCCACGGCATTTGAACGGAAAATACTTTCCACTTCTATTGGACTTATTACTCACATGGGATACACAAGCTGTAGTTGCAGGCTTTTTGTAACTTTTGGCTTAATTTATCTCTGATACTAATTTATTAGAGGAGACAAAATATGAATTTACAAATAAAACATGAGTTGTGGCTCTTTTATTGATCACATAAAACATGATTTTACAATAAACAATGAATTGGGTGAAGGGTATTTAAACTTTTCCAACCAGCAACTTGTCTAAAATATTTTGACATGCACCTACATGCAACCACACACTAAAAGTCATCTATCACTTAACTTCACTTGACTCAACACTGAAATACTCAATCACCAATCACTCAGTTAACTGACACGCTATTTTTAGCCAACTCCACATGAAAGAGTAATTAAAATTTCTAACAATTTTCCATAGATTTTAAGTGTGCAAACATCTATTGAAAATGCTGGGTAACACACTATAATTGTCCACTAATAAATTACGCTATAGAAACATTAAAAATATTTTTAGCGAAGTCGTTCTGCATGGTTCTAGCATGGGTTAAGGGCTATATATGTTGTTGAGGATTCGGTTACGGCTAGACATTTATTACTTTTTCCATCCGTTACTTTTAAAGTTTTCTGCTATCAAAAATCACAGTAATTTTATAACATCTTTGTTAGATATGACATGACTGGAATTGTCCAGTCGATCATAATCGTAAACTTCTCTAGATCATCATTTATTTGAAATTTCCAACTTCCTTCTGTGAGGTTAATCAGTTTGAACATAAACCAAAGTCCTCCAAGGATTCCTTCTGCGAGGTTAATCAGTTTGAACATAAACCAAAGTCCTCGAAGGATTTGGTCGGGGCTCCAACTGATGCCCTCCCTCCGCCTTCCAATATCTTCCTTCCACATTTCATCGCAATGTATTTGAATTTCTTTCTAATTATAATAGTGGAGCTATTGATTGGTGAGATGTATCCACCAATACCATGGCATCTCTCCTCAGCGTTGTTAGCACAAGTGTCAAAACTATAAATATAAAAAGATAATCTATGTTTTGGAAGATGGGTCGGAAGGCCATTTTAACCGTTTCCAATAGCACGTATTGCTAGAGTTTTGAAGTAAATTTAGTGGGATTTTAATCCACTGCATTTATGAGGTTTTCAAATATTTTAGCTAAAATGATTCCAGCAAGTGGTAGTTTATTTAAATCTATTTAATGTTCAATGTTAACAAAAAAAAAATAAAAATCAATTTTATATTAAGTTAGTGTAAAACTTAGACTGATATTAAGTGATCAAATTAAAACAATTGCTGCAAAAATGAATTATGAATAGAAACAGGAGGAACATTCTTTAATTAACAACCTTAATGTGTAATAATTAAAATATTTAATGTTTTATAGTCATTTTATTTGAAGTTAGATTTAATTTATGATATGTCAAGTCAAGCCAAAATTTATTATTAGTATTATAACACTTATAGTATATATTTAACTAGAATAATGTACGATTTTATTTAATAAAAAATAGGTTTACAAATTTAATTGTAAAATAGGAAAAAGAGAAGGTAAAGAGAGAAAGAGAGAAGTTGAAATTTGTGGTAGACATAAAAGGGTTCACAAAAGAGGAGAGAGTGAGAGTGATATTGAGGAATAGGGAGTCCTAGGAGACGGGTAGATGTAGGGGAAGGAGAAGAAATATAGAGAGGGTAGAGAGAGATAGAGTTAGTGAGAAAGTGAGAGTTAAGGGAGAGAGAGTGGGGAGGTAGGGGGGAGAGAGTTAGAGAAAGAGAAACATATAGTGAGAACTAGAGAGGGAGAGATAAGTGAGAGAGTAAGGAAGAAAGCATGTGTGAGATAGGAGTGAAGGAGATGGAGAGAGAGGTGGAGAGAGAGGGGGGGGGTAGGAAGGGGATAGGAAAGGGGAAGATAGATAGAGGAACTGGGAGGGTGAGAGGGTACGTGGTAATGAGGGATTGGGGGAGGTTAAAGAGGAGGATGTGAGAGTAGAAGGGGAGTGTGTTTATGTGTGTGTTAAAGAGAGAGATAGAGAGAGAGGGAGTGGAGGGAGTTGCATGGGGATAGAGAGAGAAAGGGGAGAAGGGTGAGATGAGGTGAGGGTGAGGGAGAGATGAAGGGACAGATATTTTGAGAAAGAAAGACATAGAATGAGAGGGAGGAAGAGAATGTGTGAGAGAGTAGTGAGGGTGAAAATAGAGTTATTGCGAGATAGAGATAGAAAGAGAGAGAGATAGAAATATGGAAACTGAGAGTGTGGGATAGAGAGGAGGAGAAGAGGTAAAGAGAGGGATGTAAATATAGGGAGGGAGAGGGTGAAAGGGAGAGGTAGGGGAGGGAAGGGAAGGTGAGATGGGGGAGGGTTGAGTAGGGAAAGGGAGGAAGAGCGGGAGAAGGGATTATCGGGGGAGAGAGCGAGGTGTGGGTAGAGAAAAAGAGAGGGAGGGGCTAGTGGAATGTGGAAAGAGGGAAAGGTGGGAGGAAGGGAGCGTAAGGAAAGAAATAAGGATTGAGGGGTAGACATAGATAATGTGGGAGAGAGTGAGGGATAAATTGAAATTGACAGGGAGTTAGAGAGTGGGGCAGAGGATCTAGAGAGAGAGGGATTGAGATAGATAGCAAGAGAAAGAGAGAGGGTGGGGAATGAGGGGGGTAGTGAGGGGAAGGGGAAGGGGAAGGGGATGGATAGAAAGGTAGAATGGGGAAGGAGGGAGAGAGAGAGTGGGAGAGAGGAAAAGAGGAGGGAGGAGAGAGATTGGGGGGAGAAGTATAGACAGGGAAGGAGGAATGGATAGTAAGATATGGGGAATTAGCGGAGGGAGAGAGAAAGAGAGACAATGGCAAGAGTGAGAGCAAGAGATCGATAGGGGGGGAAGGAATGGAAATGGAGGAGTGGGAGATAAAGAGGGATAGAGGGGGGGAGTGACGAAGCGATGGAGAGGGAGATTTTGGTAGGGATGAGTTGGAGAAGGGGTGATTGAGTAAGGGAGAGGGGATGAGTGGGGGAGAGGAAGAAAGAGAAGGAGCGAGTGAGGGACAAGGTGGCTAGGAGGGAACAAGTGACACAGGGAGTGTTGGACAGAAAAAGTGAGAGGGAAATGAAGGGTAACAAAAGGAATAAGAGGAGGAAGGAATTTTAATTTCCATGATGCTAAAGACAACACATGGGAGAGGGGGAGGGAGTGGGATGGAGGGAGAGGGAGAGACGAAGGGAGGTAGAGGTAGGGCAACATTTAAGGGAAGAGAGAGCAAGAGACATAGGGTTGGAGAGGGAGAGGGGAGTATGAGAGTATAAGAAGAGAGAGAGCAAGAGAGAGAGAGAGAGAGAGAGAGAGAGAGATGTGTGGGGGAGGGTGAGAGAGGAAGAAAATGGGTTTGAGAAAGGGATAGGTAGAGGGAGGGGTACCATGTAAGGGAATAAAGCAGGAGGGAGAGGGGGGGCATAGGGAGAGAGGAGCAAGTGTGAGAGAAAGAGAGAGAGAGAGAGCTAAGGTGATGGATATATGGATGGAGGGAGGAATGTTGAGAGGGGGAGTCTGAGAGAGGGGGAGTGGGGGAGAAGAAGATGTAGAGGGTGGTAGAGAGTGAGGTGGGTGCATGGAGAGACAACGGGGAGGAGAGTGAGGGAGATATAGAGATAGGGACACAAGCGGATGGAGAGAGACAGATGGTGGGAGAGAGGGAATGTGAGTGGAAGAGAGATAGAGAGATAAAGAGAGAGAACAAGAGGGAACGAGAGGGGGAGTCGGAGAGAGACTAAGTTAGGTAGAGAGGGAGAGCGATGCAAATTGAGATAGGTAAATAATGGGGGAGGAGGGATATATGGAGTGAGGATGTGAGGGGTATAGGGAGAACGATAGGGTGAAGGAGTGAGAGAGTGGTAAATGAGTGCGAGAGTGAGAGAGAGGGTGGGAGAAATGGTTAGGGAAGAGGTAGAGTGAGTGGGCAATAGAGAGATATGAGGATAGAGAGAAAGGGTGAAAGATATAGGGGGAGAGGAAGGGAGAGGTGGGGGGATAGAGGGAAGGGGTAGGGAGATATGGGGAGAGAGAAGAAAGGCGTGCGTATGGGAGAGAGAGAGGGATGGAGGGAAATGGAGTAGGATGGAGGGAGAGGGAGAGAGAAAGGTAGGTAGAGGGATTGGACACATGTAAGGGAAGAGAGAATGAGAGACTTAGAATTGGAAAAGGATAGGGTAATAGGGTAGTATAAGAAAGGAGAGAGCAAGAGAGAGAAAGGTGGAGAGAGAGATGGAGAGAGAGAGAGAGAGAGATGTGATGGGGACAGTGAGAGAGGGATAAAATGGGTGAGAGAAAGGGAGAGGGAAAGAGAGAGATGTAGAGGTAGGTTTAGCGTGTAAGGGAAGAGAGAAATGGTGGGAGAGAGAGAGAGAGAGAGAGAGAGAGAGAGAGATAAGGTGATGGATAGATGGAGGGAGGGAGTGATGGGGAGAGGGGGAGTGTGAGAGATGAGGAGTGGGGGAGAAAGAAATGGAGATGGTGGTAGAGAGTGAGAGTGATGTAGACTATGACAGGAAAATAATTGATGAGGATGGGAGATAGAGAGTAATATATGGAGTTAGGATTGGAGGGGTTGGGGTAGAGGGTGAAGGAAGGAGAGATGGGTAAATGGTTGAGAGAGAGAGAGAGAGGGTATGAGAGATGTGCAGGGATGAGACAAGGTGAGTGAGAAACATGGAGATAGTGGGATAAAGAGAGAAAGGTTGAGAGAGATAGAGGGACGAAGAAAGGGAGAGTTGAGGAGATTCAGGGAATGCGTAAGGAGAGATGGGGAGAGAGAGGGAAGGGGTAGGGGGAGAGGGGAGGGGGGCGTGGTAAAGGGGAAGAGAAAGTGTGAGAGGGGAATTGGAAAAAATATAGAGTGGTGGGACAGAGGGGGAGAGAGTGTGGAGGAGAAGAGGGAGAAAGATAGGAAGAGAGGGGATAGGGTAAATGGGATAGAGAGATAAAGGGGGATAGTGAGGAGATAAGTGGGTGGAGAGAGAGGGAGAGAAGAGAGAGAGGAGAGAGAGAAGAGAGAGGGGGGAGAGGTAGTGGGGGGGAGTGAGGGAGAGGGAGAGCGAGATAAAGGTAGAGGGAGGGGTAGAGGTATTGGGGGAGACAAAGAGAGATATAGAGGGGGAGAGAGAGAGATATAGGCTGATGGAAAGAGAGAGAGAGAGGGTAAGCAGAGAGAAGAGATAGAAAGATAAAGAGAGAGAGAGAGAGAGGGAGAGTGAGAGGGAGAGAAATTGAAGGAGGAATACTAAAGGAGAATGATAGAGAGCTATAGTGAGGTAGGTTAGGTAAAGCAATAGAGAGGTAGAGGGATGTGGGTGAGAGAGAGGGGTAGAGTGATGTACTCATGGATCAAGGGATGGATGGAGAGAGGGTGATAGTGAGAAAGTGGGAGGGAGGAAGAAGGAGAGAGAGTGAGAGTGGGGGAGAAAGAAATGGAGAGTAGTGATATTGGATTATGTGACAATACATATAATATATTAATTTATTACAACGTTTATGATAAAAAAATTATCTTATTCCATGTCTTGGTCCATTCTCTAGGAAAATAGTGGCACCCGCATAGTTTTCCAAGTGATTTATAATCATATCATTTAGATGTCAATAATAGTACTTATTCGCAGTACATGTGAATTAAATAACTGATTATACTCTCCATATAATTTAGCATTTCATTTATACCTTATTTATTTTGGGTATTATTCCTCTTCAATCTAATAATTTATTATACACTCCATTTAGATTGGCATTTACTTCTCAATTGAATAATAAATTTGTTTTAGTATTTCAAAAAATAGATTTATTTTAATAGTTATATTCGAGATAAGTTTTAACTTTTTCTTAGTTAAAATCTAATTATAAAAAAAAAAATTAGAATTTTAAATAATAAATTTATATAATATGAAATTAATTTTCTTTTTAACACTAAATTTATGAAACAACACAAAACTATTTTAATATCATATCTATATATTCCCATATAAATAGTTATTTATTACCTCAATAGAAAATTGATGGTTCGGCAGTGAAATTTATCACAATAGATGAAAATGAGATGACGTTTAAATTAAAATTCATATTCATTAATAAGTAAATAAACAGAATATTTTAATGTCTGTAATAATTAACATAATATCATTTCAATTTGAGAGATATAAAATAATTAAAAAAAATTGTTGTCTTTTTTCTTTTCAATATTGACAAGGTGTGTAATTCATTTATTAAAAATTATTTTAGTACCAAAATTGGAAGAAATATTTGAATATTCATACCAACTAATATATTTCAATATAATGTCTATATGTATTTAGAGAGAGATAGAGTGAAATAACTATTTTGATGTTGATAATATATAAAATATTTCATTGTGAATCTTAAATAAAAGAATTTAATGTATTTTATTTTGTAAACATCTCAAGAACTTCATATTAGCAAAAGTGATGTACAAAATTTTCAAAACCATAATAATGTCAATTCTTTCGGTGGAGCAAAGTTTGGGACCAACTTCCCACCATGGGGAATCCAATATGTCCTTGCTTGAAAGCTAGAGTCAAAGAAATATCTATTTGTGGAAAAATCCAAAGAGAGTAGAATACATAACTCGTTATCATAATACAAAAAAATTTGTTAGAATTTTCCTAAGGGTTAAGCATAAAAGCCATTGAAAAATACATTTCAGATAAGTTTCTTTTTACTGTAAAATTTTTATGAAAATGATCCAATTCACGTCAACGAAGTAGTGCTATTGGATAATGCCACAATATATATAATACATTAATTTATTACAACATTTATGATAAAATGTTTTTATCTTATTCCATGTCTTGGTCCATTCTTCGGGAAAATAGTGTCATCCCCATAGTTTTCCAAGTGATTTATAATCATATCATTTAGATGTCCATGATAGTCCTTATTTGCAGTACATGTCAATCAAATAACCAATTATACTCTCCATATAAATTGACATTTTATTTATACATTATTGATTGTGGGTATTATTCCCTCTTCATCTAAAAATTTATTATACACTCCATATAGATTGGATTTGCTTCCCAATTGAATAACAATTTTGTTTAGGCATTTCAAAAATCTGATATTTATGTTTTGAATAATATATTTTGATTTAATTTATCTTATTTAAATATTTAATGTATAAATGAGAAAATAAATATATATAATTTAAATTATTAAATTTTATAATATAAATTAAATTTTCTATTAATAACACCTAATTTGATGAACACACAAACTATTCTTAAAATCATATCTAATATTTTAGGTGATTTGTATTTTTTTTTTACATTTAAATCCATCATAATCTATCTAATTCCATTCTCTAAAGATTGCCTAGATACTTTCATTTTTTTGCATTTAATTCTATAAGATATTAATTATCTTTTTCCAAAGATCAAGGAATTTAGGAGCATTGTCAATATCATATTGTATTTTTCTTTATGTTTGTTTTAAGCAAAATATAAAATGTTTTTTTCTATCTTTTATTTTGTTTTTTTTTTCTTATTATATTCTATTTTATTATATTTTATACCTTTTAAAGGTATAAATTATTTTTTTGTTAAACTTTTTTAAACTTTTGGTTAAATAGTTTAAATAATAAATAATTATAACAAAATTAACAGTATTTTTCATTTTAATTACAGTAAATATACACATATTTAGTTTTCTTTTCAAATGAACTAAAAAAGGCATGAAGATGTGAGGTAACGGCTAATGAGTGCTCCATATTATCACATACACGCCATCAAAGATATCTTCATGACAATACATCATGGCCAAAAGGTGCCCTACATCACCCTTAGAAAAGGAAAAGGAATGATGTGGAATTGACTAGCTCAAGTGCTAGCATTCTAATGTGACGTAAAAGCCCTATATTGTAATCCTAAGGACGAGTATCATCATATATTGGTTGGATCAATTGATTCGTATCAAATAATGTCAACACGATGCTAGGGGAATCCTAGGTTCACTGACCAAATCAACGATATCTCCAATGCTAACCATCATGGGCTCATTGTTGTAGCATTTGGGGATTCCTTGTAGTGTCAATAATTATATAAATCCCTCAATTAGTCGTATTCTCTATCCTAGATAGGAATTGCTAGACCATCAAAACTAATATCCCTCTCTCTGCTTTGGATAGTACAACTTCTAATCCATTACTCTGGAGGTGCGGAAATCACATATAACGTTTTCTACTACTACAATGTCAAACATCTCAGAAAATATCGTTATAATCAAGTGTAAATTAATCAATAATTAGGTAACTCAAACCATATAGGCATCATAGAGGACCACACTTAATGTTAGATACACAAACAATACTTCACACAATGATCAACATCAAATATCTAACTAGACCAAGTGTCATGTTGGTGTTCCATCTCTTATATTTGTGATGGATAGCTGGATAACCCTATTATGTGTTTCTAACCCTGAAGGGGAAGTTCTAGGTCCTATTGCAACCCATTAGTCCATGTGTACATGTCTAGATGGTGGTAATTTATTGGGAAATACTTGAGGGCTATGTGCCATAGCCAAGTGAACAACTAATGATGGTCCAACATCTAAAGTGTATATATGTAAGTAGGGACTAGTGGTGGAGACACTAGTTACCCCTTTTCTTAGAACTCTATTTCCATCGCTCTAGTACACAATTTACTTGTTTATAATAATGCTTTGATATAGTTGGATACCTCACAAGCCCGAATTTTCATTTGATAGATTTAAATTTGTTACCCCAAAAGATGATATGTTTTATTCGCCATTTGGGTTGGGAAAATACAATGGTCTCTTTTCATTTGGGTAGCATCAATTGCTCTAACAACCAATGGATGACTAATGAGGTAGAATAGAGATCATACTGGGATTTTCCTCATATTTTAAATACTGTCCCAACTATCTCTTGCATTTTATTTTTATTTTTTTATTGTGAGCTTATTTTATTTCCTCATTCTTTTAGTGGCATAAATCTCTAGCATAATGCTTTCCAACCCAATTCGAAGGATGAGGGTGAGAGAGTGGAATCACCATCAACAATTATCACCTTCATTAATAATTCATTTGAAATAGGGGGAATAATGGAATGTGTTATGTATGGAATACCATAGGCATGCCACTTCATTCTCAGCTTGCCTAACAATGTCATTCAACTAGAGCCTCCACAATAGTGCCTTTCTGAGAAGGTGCATGAAACCTTTTTTTACCTCAATATAGTTGGATGTTAATTGATATACAAAGTTCACATTTTCTCGAAAATTGTAAAGCTAACTAAGAGTGCATGAATTAGTCATACTAATTATTTTTTCAACATTGAGAAGGTTGACCATGTAATTTCCCTTTTTTTGAATCGTCAATAATTAAGTGGCCTATTTGATTCCCATAGGCTATAGAAGGAAATTGGGGATGAATTAATTAAAATTTTTGGCTATCATTCAACTTAAGAGAGAAATATTTAGAAGTGACAATGAACGATTAAATTAAAGGGTGTTATTAAGTTATTATGGGAAAAATAATAATAAAATTATAAGTTCCCTTTATATTATTGAGTAGCAAATATATAAAAAGGTGAGATTCATGGTATTTTGATGACCCATGCTATTGAATCACCATATTATGATGGTACAAGTTAGAAAAGGATTTGAGAGCTCTCAGAGCTTAGGTGTAAGGATGAGATTATTATTAAGGATTTTTATTTAGTGCTAAAACCAACCACCCTATATGGTTAAGGTGATGGATCATTCATATTTCTCAATAATACTCAACATTGAAGTTCAAGTTTCATCATTGGAGGAGGTCAAATCCTTCTTTTGTGAAAAGACAAAGTTTGTTATAGTGTCTGATTTTATTTGTGGAGAGGTTAAAATACCATAGAAACTAATTTTATTTGTGGATACATTGTGTTATTGAAACAACTGAGTTTATTTATGGAGAGGAAAAGCTTATTAAAAAAAGTGAGTTTATTTATATAGAAGTTGAGTTTGTCTAGTGGGGAGTCATTTTCTATGGAAGGACCAAGATACTTTATGAAGGATGTAATTCTTGTGCATACCTCACTTCTGCATTAACCCTATTAGCCACACTTATAGTGAAAACATGCCAAATTTCTTATTTAGTCATCATTTCCAAATTTTGTGTTAATAAAGTGATTGCCATGTATTTTTATTCTCCAAATTAATAAATAAATATTTAAGTTATCATTGTTCATAGTTTGAGTAAGGGTTTGATATTTGGAACCATGAAAATGTTTGATTAAATATCTCTACCATCAATGTTCTCTTCATTAAATAAAAAATGTTTGAAGAAATGTTTTCATGCAAAGTGTTTGTGAAAATGTATGAAAGGTAATTTTGAGAATTATTGCGAGATTCATTGGCATGTTTTAGTTCGTGAAATTAAGGACCATGATCATGTACTTTTTCATAATAAATCCATGCAATCACCTGGAAAGAACAAAAAATATGATTTTTTCGATTTAAGTGAATATTATATTTGCAGTAATGCATAAGGATGACTCATAGATGCTTGGATTTTTAGTGTGTATGTGAGAGTGAGAGGGGAGATCATCCATATATGCCTCTACAATTCATGTGATGTAATGCAAAGCATCAGGCATGGCCCACTAGAAGGTGGTTCCAACGATTGTAAGACCCTAGGACAATTTCTGATATGTGAATGCACCCTAAGGAGAAAAGCCATTTATATTAGACTTGTCATTTTATTTGAATCTAATAATAGCCAAGAAAAACATCCATGAATGAGAATATATCACTACAAGTGAATTCATTAATAATTTGGTGAATCAATGGGCTTTGATAGTGATCTTTTGGTAATTCCCTATTGAGGTCCTTTACATGACAAAAACATGAATTGTACAAAAAAAAATTGTGAAAAGAATGATGTTGGAAAACAATTCCTTGGGGAATCATAACATTATTTAGTTTTTCATTATTATTCATAAAATATGCAAATATATCAAAATAAGAATAAAATCATCATCATTGCAACGAAACATAAAGGAACAAGAGAAGAAAAGCATGCATATATAGAAACACCAAGATTGGTCGGAGATCAGGGCAAAACCCACTATGGGGAAAATCATTGCAAATCTTCTTCTAATAGATTGTCATCAAATGATTCAATAAAAGAGAGTACAGTGATCCATATCTTCACACCAACTAAAATATCGATGAAGTGCATCCAAACATCGAAACGTTGATTCAGATAACTATAATGTACTGTGACTGCCTGTAGCCTGATGTCGAACACTTCTATCATTGAGAGAAATCTCTGAATACTAAAATTCATATTGGAGTTCCGATCGGAGGGAGGAGGAGTTGTGTAAGTGACTATGAGAGATAGGGTCACTCTTTGTGAACAACATGATAGTGACTGTGGCATCTTCATCACTCCCATACTATTATGTATGAGTCATAAGGGATGAAACTGACCCAGACTACCAGTTTCTCTCATGAAGACTTTGTGCCAGTGTCCAAGGACCTAAATTCGCTCTCATGACCACTGTGTGCCAATGTCTAGAAACCTAAATACTCAGTTCTATGTTGTCGACTTTCAATCAGAAAACCCAATTTCAGTGAGAGCTTCACCCTAAATTTTCAAACCCTTGAGCAAGCTTCCTCCGTTAGACCTGTGCGAGCCAAGGCAAAAATAGAGGAGGAGAAGAGATATTGATGTGCATCCAACAGAAATTGAGGTATATTCTATTTCTAGGCTTCCATGAGGGCTCACTTGACCTTTCCATTGGTACATGTGCATAAGGTGAACTTGATCGAAATTATATGTATGAATAAATAATTCATAACTCAAAATTTTCTTGTCCAAATGTGGTTATATTTAGGTTGATTTTTGTCCTTTCGAATATAGGAATATGATGTCATCATAATCTCCATAAACTGAGTAGTAAAAAGTGGAATTTGACAGCAGTTTCATATTTTAACACTCCCTCTCAAATAGCGAGAATTCCACCTACCAATATCTGACCATCGATAAACATGACATATGTCCCATCTCAAGTATCTCATCATCTAAAATCATCAATGTACATCTCTTTATAACGATTATGTATCTATTTTTCCTTCTCATATGTTCAATATTCAAGAATGTAGAAGAAGAAGACGAACAATTTTCCACCAGAGGGGTTCTTAAGCTACCACCCTCTATTCATCAGGCCATGACTCTGAATCTTTATTACTGAGCTACTACCCAGAATATATGTCGATGGGATACTATCAATAATATAATAATACTCATAAATATGTCAATGGGCTACTACCCGGAAATATATCATCAGGTTACTACCTGGAATCACCACGAGGCTACTACCTAGAAATATGTTATCAAGCTACTACCTGCAAATGTCATTGTAAACTTTGAAAATTAAAGTTCGGAACTCTGCTTCCTGGCCTTTGGGAGGGTACAAGATTAAAGTAGATTTATGATAATTCCACATAGATATGTCATGTGTCAACTCCAAACTAAATAAGAAAGGAATTGGAGATATCTTTATTTTTTTTATTAGCACACCATTAAAAACATTTTAGTCGTAATTTTCATTTTCAATTGCCTCTTATATATATATATATAGTTAACATTGATATATATATTTATGCTACTCCCACACACAAAAATGTCATATGTCAACGCCAAGTTAAATAAAGAAAGAATTACACATTTCCTTTATTTTGAGATACACACCATTAAATTTTTTTAATCATAAGTTATTATTTTTTCAATTCTTCTATATAATAAATAAATACACTGCCCACATCTAATCTTATTCCTTTGTTAATTTTTTTTGAATGCTACTATTAAATGATGAAGGAGTTACACATCCCCATGATGCCATAAATTAGCAAGAACATATTAATTAAATGAGAAATATAATTCATTTTTTTATTTATAGTTCACATTCAATTTATTTTTGTTGTTAATATTTTCTAAATGCCATATGTAAACATTGTATTAAGGATTACAAAAATTTCACATCTTTTTTATATCATAGAATGTAAATTACTTATTAACACATTTTCTTTTTTACATTCAATTAGTTTCTCTTTATATATGTCAAGTTGATATAGAATTATTTTTATTTAAGATGCACATTAAAATATGTTGTATACTATTAACATTAAAATATTTCTTTATTTCTATCTCAATATATTAGTTTATAATGAATATTCAAATATCTCATCCAAGTTTTGTATTGAAATGTTTTTAGATAAAGAAATTACACATCTTCATAATATCCAAAATTAAACATCTTGATAAATATTCAAAAGCACAAAAAATAATAATTTCTATAATTTATTTTTTATCACACAAAACATAAAATTTATGTTAATATTATGTAACATTGAAAAATTTTGTTTTTTTATAATTATATATGTTTTATTTTAAATGTCATATCTCAATTTCATCCCATTACACATCTTCCTTTTTAGTAAATGAGATTTAATTTTTTTATCATTATCAACATTTTTTTCTTAAATGTAAATAAATTTTTATTTTTATTGTAATATTAATGGATAACATATAAGCATATTGATGTATATAGTCCTTATTAAGGAAAAAAAAATTGGTAGATTTTGTTAGCAATATCATTAAGATTATTGTCATAAATTTAGCTAGCCAAGAATCAATTCGATTTTGAGGTAACAAATAACTATCCTTATAAGAATATATTATCAATTAACACGTCTAAAATATATTATAATTGGACCATGTTTGGCTATTTTTTTTAGAAAATTTTAAGTAAATTTAAATTAAAACATGATAAAGATTTTATAATATATGAAACATTTAATTCACTTATATATTCAAAAATTCAGTTTAGAAGAGAAGAAATCTCAATCTTACTTAAGAATATATGATCTAAGCTAGACAGAAAGAGAAAAAACACTTATTTTCTAAATTAATTTTTAGAATGTAACAATATACTTATAAGTAAGATAAACATAAACTATCTAAGACACATTATTAGTAAAAACATCATACTTTTGAACTTTATATTAAATAATAAAATCCCTATTAGAAATATTGACTTAATGTCTTCCAGAAGAACAATAATATATTTTAAAGTAGAAAGAAAAATAAATTGTTCTTTAGATAGAAAGGATCTGATAATTATAATGGAATAATTCTATATCTTTTTTTAGATATTATTATTACTAGTATACATATATTTTTTCTTTAAATTTATTATGGGCTAAAAGGATCAAATGTTTGTATTTTTCCTTATCATTTTTACTGCACAATAAATATAGAATTAATATATATTTTTGATGGTACTAAATATACCTTGTAACAATTTTTTTAAGCACAAAACGTTGCATACCTCTTCGTCATGTTATGCAACATATTATTAAAATGTTTTTACCAAACATGTATATTTTTTAGAGGTGCAAAATCTTTCTAAAATTTTGATCTTTCCCAAGCATGATATATTCGTTTGAGATAGATTTACTATATTTCTCAAAATGACATATGCGAGCTTTGTATTGAGAATGGAAATAATAAAAAAAAATTCATGTGCTCATTTTGAACCTATATTGGTTATTATATTTCATACTTTATTCGAAAGCTCTCAGAGCTTAGGTGTACGGATGAGAGCTTGATTAAGGATTTTTATTTAGTGCTGAAACCAACTACCCTATATGGTTAAGGTGAGGGATCGTTCATATTTCTCAATAGTACTCACCATTGAAGTTCAAGTTATCTTTTGAAGAGCTCAAATCTTTCTTTTCTGAAAAGAAAAAGTTTGTTATAGTGTCTAAGTTTATTTGTGCAGAGGTTGAATTATATGTTGTTTTATTCAAACAACTAAGTTTATTTATGGAGATGAAATTCTTATTAAAACAAATGAGTTTATTTATATAGAAGTTGAGTTTGTTTAGTGAGGAGTGATTTGCTATAGAACAATCAAGCTACTTTATGAAGGATATAATTCTTCTACATTCCTCACTTTTGCATTAACCTTATTAGCCACACTTATAGCTAAAATATGCCAAATTTCATATTTACACATAATTTCCAAATTTTGTATTAATGGAGTGATTGCCATGTATTTTTATTCTAGGAATTAATAAATAAATTTTCTAATTTATCTTTGTTCATACTTTGAGTAAGGGTTTCATATTTGAAACCATGCAAATGTTTCAGTAAATCACTCTACCATCAATTTCTCTTCTTTGAATAAAAAGTGTTTGAAGAAATGTTTTTATGCAAAGTGTTTGTGAAAATGTATGAAGATAATTTTGAGAATTATTGCAAGATTCATTGGCATGTTTTAGTTAGTGAATTAAGGACTATGATCATCTAATTTGGCATATTGAAGCCTTGCAAACACTTATAGACAACAAAAAACATGCATTTTTGGATTCCAATGAATATTATAGTAGCGGCAATGCATAAGGACGGTTCATAGATGCATTGGATTGTTAGTGTGTATGTGAGAGTTAGAAGGGATATCATCCATATATGCCTCTACAATTCATGTGATGTAATGAAAATCATAAGGCTTGGCCCACTAAAAGGTGGATCCAATGATTTTAAGACCCAATGACAATTTCTGATACATGAATGTACCCTAAGGAGAAGCTAAATCCATTTATATTGATCATATGACTTTATTTGAATACAATTATAGCCAAGAAAAAAATCCATGAATGAGAATATATCAGTACAAGTGCATTCATTAATGATTTGGTCAATCGATGAGGTTGGATAGTTATTGTTTGGTAATTCCCTATTGCGGTCCTTTAGACGACGAAAACATGAATTGTACCATTTTTTCTGGTGACAAGAAAGATATTGGAAACCTATTACTTACGGCATCTTAACATCATTAAGTTTTTCATTATTATTCATCAACATATGAAAATATATAGAAATAAAAATAATATCATCAACAATGCAATCCAAAATAAAGGAACAAGTGAAGAAAACCTTGCACACATAGAAACATCAAGATTAGTTAGATATCAAGGCAAAACCCACTATGGGGAAACCTTTGCAAATATTCTTCTAATAGATTTTCATCAAAAGATTCTATAAAAGATAGTACAATGATCCATATCTTCACACCAACTAGAATATCCATGGAATGCATCTAAACATTGAAACACTAATTCAGATAATTGTAATGTACTGTCACTACATGTAGCCTACTGTTGAACATCTCTATCAGTGAGCAAAATGTTCGAAATACTGAAATCACATATTGGAGTCCTAATCAGAGGGGGGAAGAGTTGTGCAAGCTACTATGACAAAGAAGGTCGCTCTTTGTGAACTACATGATAGCGATTATGGCATCTCAGTCGCTCCCATACCATTATGTGTGAACAATCGGGTACCAAACTGACCTAGACTCCCTATTTCTCTCATGAAGACTCTGTGTCAGTGTCCAAGGACCCAAAGTCACTCTCATGATCACTGTGTGCCAGTGTCCAAGGACCCAAATGCTTGGTTCTATGCCAACGACTTTGAATTAGAAAACCCTAGTTCAGTGCAAGGTTCATCCTAAATTTTTGAGATTGATGTGCATCCAAAAGAACTTGAGGTATAATCTATTTATAGGCTTCAATGAGGGTTCACTTGACCTGTCCATTGGTACATGTGCATAGGGCAAACTTGAGCCAAATTATATGTATGAATAAAATAATTCATAACTCAACTTCTGCTTGTCCAAATTAGGTGATATTTAGGTCGATTTTGGTCCTCTCGAAAGGAGGAATCTGATGCCATCATCATCTGCATAAAATTAGTAGTCCAAAGTGGAATTTGACCGCAGTTTCATATTTTAACACTCCCTCTCAACTAGGGATAATTCCACCTACCAATATCTGACCATCGATAATTGTGACATACATCCCATCTCATGTATCTCATCATCTTGAATCATCAATTTACATCTCTTTATAATTCCCGCTTCTCGACTTTTCCTTCTCATATGTTGAATATTCTCAAATCTAGAAGAAGTATAATTTTCCATGAGAGGGGAGCTTAAGCTACCACCTTCTATTCATCAAGCTATGACCTTATATATCTATCAGCAAGCTACTACCAAGAGTATCTGTCAGTGGGATACTACCTGGAATATCAATAAATACGGTAATCCTCGTAAATATGCCAACGACTACTACCCGACATTATGTCATCAGGCTATTACCTAGAATCAGCATTAGGCTACTACCTAGAAATGTCATTTTAAACTTCGAAAAATAAAGTTTGCAGCTCCCTTTTCCGGCCTTTGAGAGGGTATGAGATTAAAGTAGATTTATCATAATTTCACATAGATCTGCCATGTGTCAACTCCAAACTAAATAAGAAAGGAATTGGACATCTCTTTCCTTTTTTATTAACACACCATTAAAAATGTTTTAATCATAATTTTCATTTTCAATTACATATATA
>APFE031702163.1:20212-36240 GCA_000404065.3 Pinus taeda | reverse complement strand
TCAAAGCCTAGCTTCCCCTTACCAACTCTCTCATTTCTATGTGAACTTGAGAAATATTGTATTTATAAAATCTCAAAATGACAAAAAAAAATTAAGAAATAAATATGTGGCACAAAACACCAATGATATAAGATTTGATAACTGTTGATGATAAATCAATTTTTAAAGTATTCCAAATATATGTATTTTTTTATTTTAAATAAAAATAATTATAATATCTATATATATATATATACTTTGTATCTTTTAATTAAATCTATGGAAAAAATATAATTTAGTTTATGCTTATAGTGGTTTATATATATACTATATATTATAATTGTTTAAAATGCTTGATTTTCTAGTTCTAGTTTCATATGAATTCAATCCATCTCTCCTCATTATTAATAATATATCCAATCAAACTAACTCTTTAAATAACACATGACCATATAATGTATGTTACACACCACTACAATTTCAAATAACATACTACAAGAAAATTAAAACCATGTTCAAAATATATTCCTCTTTACATCACTTACAATCGAAACAATTGCTAATCAAAACATTACTTATCATTTAGTTTTTCTTTTGTTTTGTATTGTATTTTTTTTCCAATAAATGTAAAATAATAAATAACTAAAAAATATATTTACATATTATAAATTTCTTATTCCTAAAATACTTAGTTGCTTAAAGTTTTGCATATAAGTTGTCATCAACTTACCTTGATTTTATTTTTAATGATTATCACTAATATCACTAATAGTTGTTAGTCATATTGATTGAAAAAAATAAGGGCACTGAATTTCTTTCATTATACCAATAGTGAAACGATTAAAAATATATGTTCAGAAAATGAAGTTGAGAAATGATATTTATCACCATAATGCAAAAATTCAATTATGGAAGTACTTTTAGAATAAACATTTTATGATATTTAAGGGTGTCTTTTTCCCTAAAAATGATGAGTAATGTCTAGTTAAAGTTTCTATGGACAGAGTCAAATATTGAATCATCCCTTCAATTAGCATCATAAATTGAAGATGCATTTAATTTAGCAATTTCACTAATCAAATTGGATTTTATTCAAAATTTTCTACCTCTAATTTTATGAACAATCTTCCCTATATAATTAATTTCTGGTTGTTATTCTCAATATTCATGTATAAAAATTGTTAACTTGAATTATGGAGTTATATAATTTGAATGTACTAAAAATATTTTTATTGAAAAGATTTTGGAAAGATTGAATGGGGAAGAAGAAGTTCAAATTAATTGGAATCACAAAGCTTCAATTTTGAAATGCTAACCTTATACTTAAAATAAACACATTATAAAATTGATATCTTTGAAATCTTTAATTTCAGTTGCGAAGAAGAATTTCAAATTATTTGAAATCACAAACCTTATACTAAAAATAAACACTTTATAAGTGATACAAGAGCATCCAGCTAGGGCACCATGATCAGGTGTTGTTCTCTGCCAAGGTGGAAGGTTTTAACAATGATTGAATTCTTTATGTTTAAAAAGTCAAAGTAGGAGGTAGGAATTTGTTTTTTTTAATTTCAGTTTTAGTTAGGGTCACTATCTTGTCTGTCTTTAATAAAAAATAGTTATATACTCGTTTCTTTCATTTTAGAAAAAATGACAAACATGTCAAGTATGAGATATTGTAATGCAAATAGAATCGAATGCATAAGCAGTTGCATAAATAATAGAATAGAAACTGGAAGTAACTACACATAGTTCACGTAACTGTGAACAAATAGTATAAAGGGAAGATTGTAAATCATTCAAAAGGTTCGGCATACAAGTATGCATAATAAAAAGAGTAGACAATTTATTCATTTGAATCCATCTGTAACAACCATAATATTTCTTTATTGTTTCCTATTCATTGAACAACCAAAATAGTCGATATGGTGCATACAGACTGTCTTGTTTATTTTCTTTTCTAAAGGAACAGAACTCAAACAACAAGGACTATACGCGAATTCCCAGAACGAGGGTTAGTAACCCATTAAGAGAAATCATGACCAAAATGAACAAGAAAATTGCAAGCAGTTCAAATGAAATGAGCATACGCACATAGTCATAAAAGACAGAGAATACTTTCTCATTTTTGAATCCATCCACTTAAACAAACATTAGTATGCTTACTATGCTTTCTAGTCGTTGAAGTAACTACGAGTAAAAACCATAATGCAAGCACAGTGCTATCATTTTCCTCTTTAAAATCATTAAAAACAGTCAAGGAAACCACACAAGAATTCCAGGCACAAAAACTGGCCATTAACAGACAAAAACCATAATCAAGATAACCAGGCACAGTTTGAGGGCGTCTAAAACAGAGCGAGAGAAAGAACAGTTGAGCAATCACATTTAAAATAGAGGTAACTTAAAGAAAACGAATTCTTTGTATTTTATTTCCAATTATAAAATGAAATGCCTGTATATACATAACAGTGTCCGAACATAACCCTACAAGCAGTCACAAAGCCTAACGACAAACAAACCCTAGACAAGGGTTTTGGGACGCCTTCCATTATATATGAATTTATAGATAACAAGTAACAAAACACAAGAAAGACTCCATTAAATTGATTGAGGATGTTTGACTACAACAGAGGGACATCAACAAACAAGTATTGAGGAAACCAAACCATCAGAACGTACAAGCCCTAACTTTGAGAATGAAATTGATGATGGTGACAGATCCTACCAAGAAAAAGCCGAGGTAACTACGCCAGGCATGCCCATTAGCAAACCCACAACCTGCAAGAGAACCAGGAAAAGATTGTGAGTATAGTTGTCGACCATGAAAGGAGAAAATAGCGAATAAGTGCAGACATAGAAAGAGATTCTTTTCCTTACATAGAGGGTTCGTAACGTAGACACAGCGCAAGCCATTGAGCCACAAATCCCGAATACCAACTGAGACAAAGGAGTGAGTTCATTTAGAGACAGAACAACAAAGGGAATGGATTAAATCATGGATGGACGAAGTTACCTGAAGTGAAGTCAAAAATAGAAGAGTGCCACCGCTTTGCAACCTGGATGCATGCACAAAATCACTGAGTTTTACCAATAAAATGACCTCATAACAAGCAATGACCGTGGAATAAAGATAAGGTAAACAACTGCAAAAGAATTATAAATGTACTCATACAGATGACAGAACTACCATTATGTGCACAAAGATCCAAGACCACAAGTTAACCAGGTAAATGTAGGTACCATACTCTCAGGCAGAGTAGCCCCTGACCGACACATGCATAGTCGTAGCGTAGCATCGTACACAAGCAGCATAAGAATTACCAGAACAAACCCTCGGCACCGAGATACGAAGAGCAGAAATGACCGAGCAACAACAGGAGGAAAGGTTTTGGCAAGAATCAAGGAGCGGAGAAACGCAAACCAAGGCACTAGTACAGTGATAATAACTACAGTCATAATTGCCACCTTACCAAAGTATAGAAATAGCTGAATTTAAGTCACAAACCAGAACTATTTAATCCACAGCTTAATCATATTTTAAATCATTTAATCAATGGTTAACATAATACTGTGTTAATTGAAATCTTTAATATGCGAAACTGTGTAGAGTGTTGGGCTGGTACCACCATAGTGGTATCAGAGTAGGATTTGGAATTGTCTGGAGAAATGGAGGTAGGAAGGGGAGGTCGTGGAAGAGGTGTTCGGAGGATAGCAGAGGAAGGACTAAGCGAGTAGCTCAGGATTCTTACTGCCCATTTCAAGGCAGTTGAAGCAAGGAGAAGAAGGGATCCAAAGGTAGGTGATGATAGCAAAGAAGAAGTTGTAGTGATAACAGATGGATTGGATGAAGAAGGACCAGAAATGAGGTTGTTGAGGTTGGTCTTATTAGCAAGCAACAAACCTAAACCAGAACTCCCAAATTATGACGGAAACCTATCCACAGAGGTTCTGTTGGACTAGATCAACGAGCTTGATAAGTATTTTGAGTGTGAAGAGATCAATGAAGACTGTAGAGTCAAGTTCATTACGACAAAGTTGAAGGGAAACACAGCCCTGTGGTGGGACAGTGTCGAAACAAAGAGGAGGAGGTTGAACAAGTTACTGATCAAGAAATGGTCCAGGATGGTGGCCAAGTTGAAAGGCAAATTTCTACCTAAGGATTACGAGATTGCACTACATAGGTAAGTGCAGAATCTGAAATAGAAGGGGATGACAGTAAGGGAGTACACTGAAGATTTTTATCGAGTGAACTTAAGGGCCGATTATATAGAGGATACCCTGGAGAAAACAGCCAGGTACGTAAATGGTTTAAGGTTAGAAATCTTAGATGAAATTAGCATTCTTTCTCTGAAAAACATTGAAGAAGCGTATTAGAGTGCTATGAAAGCAGAGGAGAAAATCAAGAGAAAACAGAGTGCCAGGAGAGGACAGGGAACCGGTAGAGGAAGAGGATAGTCTTATGGCAGAGGGAAAACTTCTAGCAGTAATGAAGAAGGTAGCAGTTCTAAAGCTTCCAGAATAGCATAAAAAGGTGACAACACAAGAGGTGGTAGGCCATATCAGCGAGGCAGTGGAAATGGCCGAGGCAAAGGAGCTGGGTTTCAATGTTACAGGTGTCACAAGTTGGGACACAAATCATTTGAATGCCCTGAGGCAAAACAAGCTGGACAGAGGGGTGTGTATGCTGCACAACCAGAAGAAGCAGAGGCACCTCCCCAAGAAGCAGAGAATGTGCCAAAAACAGGGGAAGCCCTAGTTTTGAACAAGGTATTGTTGAAACCAACCAAAGAAATAGCTGAACAAACTCAGTGGAAAGCTTTGTTTCAGATGGTTTGTAAGTCACACGGTAAGTGATGTTAGTTGATTATTGATAGTGGAAGTATAGATAACTTGGTGGCCACGGAGATGGTGCAAAAGTTGGGCTTGAAGCAGTTGAAACACCCCACCCCTTACAAAGTTTCATGGCTGCAAAAAGGCCATCAGTTGCTAGTAGATGAGTAATGCGAAGTGGAGTTTCATATCGGTAGATATAAGGATAAGGTCATTTGTGACATAATGTCGATGGATGTATGTCACATACTACTAGGTAGGCCATGGTTGTATGACAAGAAGGTGGTACATGACGGGAAGACAAACTGTTATAAGTTTGTCAAAGATGGGATCAAGCATAGGCTTGTGCCCATCAAAGATGAAGAGACAGCGGGAACAAGTGAGACAAGAGTATTGTTAATAAGTGGAAAATAGTTTTTGAAACAAGTTGAGGACAGTGAGGTGAGGTATGATGTTGCAAGAAGAGAAAAGACAGTACTGCCATGCACAGAGGTGTCAGATTTGCCCACAGAAATTCAACAGATGTTGTAGGAGTTTACCAATATAGTGGTGGATGACTTGCCAGATAAATTGCCCCCCAAAAGAAGCATAAGTCATCATATTGACTTTATACCCGGAGCAAGTTTGCAAAATAAGGCAGCATATCAGATGAGCCCCAAAGATAATGAGGAGATTAGAAAGCGGGTGCAAGAACTACTAGATAAAGGGTTGATAAAGGAGAGTTTGAGCCCTTTCACAGTTCCAACAGTTCTCGCTCCCAAGAAAGGAGGAGAATGGCAGATGTGCACAGACTCGAGGGCCATCAACAAAATCACCATTTGGTACAAGTTTCCACTGCCACAGATGGATGACATGATGGATTACCTAAGTGGGGCAACATACTTTTCTAAGATAGATTTAAAGAGTGGGTATCATCAGATTCGAATTTGAGAGGGGGATGAGTGGAAGACAACCTGCAAGACTAACGAGGGACTGTATGAGTGGCTGGTTATGCCATTCGAACTGAGCAATGCACCCAGTAACTTTATGCGGTTAATGAATGAAATGATGAAAGAATACATTGGGAAGTTTGTGATAGTGTACCTGAACGACATATTAATTTTCAACAAGACAAGAGAGGAACTCTTTCGACATGTTCAAAAAGTGCTAGAGAAATTGCAGCAGAATAAGCTACTGATAAATCTGAAAAGTGTACTTTTCTACAAAAAGAGTTGGTTTATTTGGGCTTCGTAATAGAACAAAATGATCTGAAGATGGATCTGGAGAAGATTGTAGCGATAGTCAATTGGCCATCCCCGAAAAGCTTATTTGAGGTTCACTGTGATGCTAGGGGTACGACTATTGTATTTGTACTTAGCCAGGAGGATAAACCTATTGCATTTTTTAGTGAGAAGTTGAATGAAGGTAGGCAGAAATATTCATCCTATGACAAGGAATTCTATGTTGTCGTCCAAGCACTAAAGCATTGGAGACACTATTTGCTGGGAAATGAATTTGTTTTGTTCTCGGATAATTCTACACTGTAGTATGTAATGCAACAGCACAAGCTGAATCACAAACATACCAAGTGGGTGGAATATTTGCAGAGTTTGACCTTTGTGTTGAAACACATTAGCGGGTAGGCCAACAAGGTGGTGGATGCGTTGAGTAGGAGGGCCTTACTCTTGCAGGAGAGTACTGTAAAAGTGCTAGATTTTGAGCACTTGAAAGATTTATATCAGACTGACACATATTTTAAGGAGGCTTATGAAGCATGCCAGAATCCTTTGGTAAGAGACAATAGTCCATGGCTGGACTATACCTTGCATTCCTCACTGCTCAATGAGGGAGAACATTATTCAGGATAAGCACAATGGAGGTCTAGATGGACATTTCGGCATAGACAAGACACTACAGCAGCTCAGCTATTTTTACTTTTGGCCAAAAATGCGAAGGGATGTACAACAATTCATGACTAGAGGTAAAGTGTGCCAGTTAGCAAAAGGTCACAGTCAAAACACAAGACTTTATACACCATTGCCTGTTCCAAGTAGACCATGGGACTCAGTCAGCTTGGACTTCATCTTGGGTCTACCAAGGACACAGTGGGGTTATGACTCGGTGATGGTAGTAGTGGACCAGTTTTCGAAGATGGCGCATTTCATCCCTTGCAGAAAAACCTGTGATGCCACTCACGTGGCCCACTTGTTCTTTACAGAGGTTATCAGGCTACGTGGTTTGCCTAAATCTATTATTTTTGATAGGGATGTGAAGTTTATAGGGAACTTTTGGCGTACCCTGTGGAAGAAGATGGATATGCAGTTGAGTTACAACTCTACTTATCACTCACAAACCGACAGACAAACAGAGGTGGTAAACAGAAGTTTGGGGAACCTGATATGAAGCTTGATTGGTGAGAATTCATAGATGTGGGATCAAGTACTTGCCCAGGCGGAGTTCGTTTATAATGACTCGCCCAATCTTAGCACGGGTTGTAGTCCTTTTCAGATCTTGTACGACATGCATCCTCGCGGAGTGCATGAGTTGTGAGATCTAGGATAGCAGGAAAGGTGAAGTGCAGATGGGGAAGATTTTGCTAACGCAATGAAAGATTTGCATGAGCAAGTGAAATTTAAATTGTAGGACAATAGCCAAAAATATAAATAGCACGCAGACTTTAAATGAAGGGAAGTGCAGTTTAATGTGGGAGATGAAGTCCTCGTGCATTTGCACAAGGAACGCTTCCCTAAAGGTGCATACAACAAGCTGAAGTATAAGAAGATAGGTCCCTGCAAAGTTCTCAGGAAATTTTCAGCGAATGCCTATCAGATACAACTGCCACCAGGGCTAGGCATTTTGCCCATCATCAATGTAGCAGACCTGTTTCCCTACACTGTTGACCTAGAAGAAGAAGATAGAACCACACGGCCTACACGGGACACCCAAGATGGAAGTGAAACTTGCATGAGACAAATGCCTTATGTTCATCCTTCCGAGATCCAGAGAATCCTCAACACTCAGGTGGCCAAACGAGCTCAGTGGAAGAAGTATCTATAATATTTGGTTAAGTGGAAGAACCGTCCTATTGAGGATAGTTCGTGGCTTGATGCTAGGCAAATAGAGAAGGTGGGTTCTTTAGTAGAGAAGCTTATGGACTGGAGTGATGATTTATTTTTACCCCGAGAGCCTGATGCAGGAGCATCCAGCTAAGGCACCATGACTGGGTCTTGGTCTCCACCAAGGTGGAAGATTTTAACAATGATTGGTTTCTTTATGTTTAAAAAGTCAAAGTAGGAGGTACGAATTTGTTTTTTTAATTTCAGTTTCAGTTAGGGTCACTGTCTTGTTTGTCTTTAATAAACAATAGTTATAAAATTATTTCTTTCATTTAAAAAAAATGACAAACATGTCAAGTGTGAAATCTTGTAATGCAAATAGAATCGAATGCATAAGCAGTTGCATAACTAATAGAATAGAAACTAAAAGTAACTACACACAGCTCAGGCAACTGTGAACAAATAGTATAAAGGGAAGATTGTAAATCAAACAAAAGGTTCAGCATACAAGTATCCATAATAAAAAGAGCAAACAATTTATTCATTCGTATCCATCTGTAACAACCATAATATTACTTTATTGTTTCCTATTCATTGAACAACCAGAATAGTTGATATGGTACATGCAAACTATCTTGTTTATTTTCTTTTCTAAAGGAACATAACTCAAACAAAAAGGACTGTACACGAATTCCCAGAACAAGGGTTGGTAACTCATTAAGAGAAATCACAACTGAAACAGACAAGAACAATTGCAAGCAGTTCAAACGAAATGAGCATATGCACACAGTCATGAAAGATAGAGAATACTTTCTCATTTTTTAATCCGTCCACTTGAACAAACATTGGTATGTCTACTATGCTTTCTAGTCGTTGAAGTAACTATGAGTAATAACCACAATGCAGGCATAGTGCTATTGTTTTCCTCTTTAAAATCATTAAAAATAGTCAAGGAAACCACACAAGAATTCCAGGCACAAAAAATGGTCATTAACGAACAAAAACCATAATCAAGATAACCAGGCACAGTTCGAGGGCGTCCAAACTATAGCGAGAGAAATAACAGTCGAGCAATCACATTTAAACAGAGGTAACTCAAATCAAATGAATTCTCTGTATTTTCTTTCCAATTATAAAATTAAATGCCTATATTACATAACAGTGTCTGAACATAACCCTACAAGCACTCACAAAGCCTAACGACCAACAAACCCTAGATGAGGGTTTTGGGATGGCTTCCATTATATATGAATTTACAGATAACAAGTAGCAAAACACAAGAAAGACTACATTAAATCAACCCAGGACGCTTCACTACAGCAAAGGGACATCAACAAAGAAGTATTGAGGAAACCGAACCATCAGAACCTACAGGCCCTAACTTTGAGAACGAAATTGATGACGGTGACAGAGCCTACCAAGGAAAAGCCGAGGTGACTACGCCAGACATACCCATTAGCAAACCTGCAACCTGCAAGAGAACCAAGACAAGATTGTGAGTATAGTTATCGACCATGAAAGGAGAAAATAGCGAATAAGTGTAGATGCAGAAAGAGATTCTTTTCCTTATCTGGAGGGTTCACAGCGCAAACAGAGCATAGGCCATTGAGCCACAAATCTCAGATACTAACTAAGACAAAGGAGCGAGTTCATTTAGAGACAGAAAAACAAACGGAATAGAGTAAATCATGGACGGACGATGTTACTTGAAGTGAAGTCGAAAATAGAAGAGTGCCACTGCTTTGCAACCTGGATGCAAGCACAAAATCACTAAGTTTTACCAGTAAAACAACCTCATAACAAGCAATGATTGTGGAATAAAGATAAGGTAAGCAACTGCATGAAAATTATAAACGTATACTCACACAGGCGACATAACTATCATTCTTGGCACAAAGAGCCAAGACCACAAGTTACCCAGGTAAATGCAGGTGCCATACTCTCAGGTAGAGTAGCCCATGATTGGTGCATGCATAGTCGCAGCATAACATCATACACAGACAGCATAAGAATTACCAGAACAAACCCTCAGCACTGAGAAACGAAGAGCAGAAATGACCAAGCAACAATAGAAGGAAAGGTTTTGGCAAGAACCGAGGAGTGGGAAACACAAACCAGGGTGCCAGTACAATGATAATAACTACAGTCATAATTGCCACCTTACCAAAGTCTAGAAATATCCGAAGTTAAGTCACAAACCACAACTATTTAATCCATAGCTTAATCATTGTTTAAATCATTTAATCAGTGGTTAACATAATACTGTGTTAATTCAAATCTTTATTGTGTGGAACCATGCGGAGTGTTGGGCTGGTCCCATCAATAAGGTTCATCTTTTTGAAATCTTTAATTTTAATATCATGGATCCTAAAAGAAGTTCTAAGTCATTTCAAATTACATAATTATAAAATAATGTGGGGAAACTCTCTTTGAATGCTCCCCTTTACAATTAACTAAAACAAATTCTAATTTTGCTTTTTCATATTGAAGATGAATCAAACATTATAGTTGAAAGCACAAAATAGTAATGAGTTGAAACTCCCTTTGAATGTTTCCTTTTACAATCAAGTAAAACAAATTATAATCTTGTCTTTTTCATTGAAAATCAATTATACTTCATAGTTCAAAACATATAACAAAAAATTCAATATGTTGAATATGAAAGAAGAAAATCAAAATATTTGAATTTATTTTTTATATCATCCAAAAATTAAAAGTAAAAATATAAACCAATTAAACTATCTAAAGAATAATATCAAATAATTTTATGAGCATTTTCTACATCAATCTTGTAATTCAAACATTATAAAAGTTTAGTTTATATTTGAAACTAAATCTATCATATTTCTATAAATAGAAAAATCAATGTCAATCTTTTGTTCATTTGTAGATAAATTTTTAGTTTTTAAACTATTAAATCATCATTTTTATTCTCTTATGAAAGGACAGCCAAATCTAAAATAACAAATGTGAGCACCTACCATTAAGTAAAGACAGAAAATTAAATCACCCAACCCCATAATCAATAGCCAAAGATTACATGTATCATCGATTCAATTTTTAGAGAATTTGTACAAACTTTACATGACTTGTACAAAATTTACAAGTTTAAAATAATAAATGTGAGCACCTACCATTAAGTAAAGACATAAATTTAAATCACCCAACCCCATAATCAATAGACAAAGATTACATGTATCATTGATTCAATTTTTAGAGAATTTGTACAAACTTTACATGTCTTGTACAAAATTTACATGACTCATGTGAGTCTTTAGAATCCATATATCAAATAAGTAAAAAACGTGTTCATTTGGTGTTGGGAAAACTTGTATGAATTTAAGTCTCTAGAATCCATATATCAAATAAGTAAAAAACATGCTAATTTGGTGTTGGGAAAACTTGTATGAATTTAATTGGTCAAAAATCCATTTTAATGTAGGAAGTTTTGAACATTTTTATATATGTCTCAAATAGTGGAGCATTCATCAAGGTTTTGATATACTCAAAGTCTAATAGTGCTCTATTAAAAAGACCCAAAAATCCACAAAAAAATTCAAGATACTTTTATCAATTGAACATGTAAATGAAGAAGACTCCTTTGTTCTATAGTTAATGCTCCCTAATTTATTCAGTAATTTGATGCAAACTGAAGAATTGCATGCTTAGATCAAAATTGAAGAGATGATCTTGCATAAATCTTCTAAACTTTTAACCTGACTCAACCAACCATTCAACCCATTGCAATTTATTAGTAAATAACTATAGAATTTTTGTGGCACTCTAATTACATTTTGAGAAATCTAGCCCCAAGATTAACCTAAATCTAGTAAATAGTGTGTAATCTATTGAAAAAATATCAATTCCTGAAAATTTTATATTCAATTAATTTGTAAAATACTTTCTCAAATAATCTTAGAAAAATAAAGTCAAATTTACCATAACCATCACATTTACTTATGAAAAAGCTAAAGAAAAACTTACCGTTCTAGTTAGAACATTACCAGTTTAGCATTAATAATATCGCTCCATCAAGGCTATTAGCAATCATCTATTAGTTGCACGCCTTTAACTGATAATTCTGCAATCTTCTGAAAAATTCGCCTATTTGGAAAGGGAATGAACTAATAGAATCTGTCGATATGCTCTCATGAGAAGGGAGTTGGTCAGATCTCATCACCATGAAAACTTACGCACTAAATCGGGGAATCCATTAGCTGATAAACAAATATTTGTGAACAAAAGATAAGCATGATAAGGGTGCTACATAAATAGAAATAAAAATTATGAGAAATAGAAACCATCTTCTTGTACGGTGAGAAAGAGCATGGCGTGATGGAAAGAGGATCGGTTACATGAGAAATTGAAGAGGATTCAGTACGGATTACGAAAAAGTATGTATGAGGAAACTTTTTTGTTATACCTCCACATCGCGGTTTATTTTTCCACTTTTAATCATGCATAAAATTCAGAATTTAAACATATATTTATCTTTTTCACATGCACCTTGCACACTAATTGTTTAAAATTATAAACCCTAATCCTCTCAGGTAGAGATAAATAAGAGGTGCATTGATTTTTAATAATGATTTGGTAAAAAATTAATTTAAACCAGATTTAAATATTTAATTTAAATATGCAACACAGATATAACTTTCAAATTTATTCATTGATAAAAGGGCAACTAGAAAAGAATAATGACATTTTTCAATTCAAAGTATCAAATCAGAAAGATTAATTAAAAAAATAGTTAAAATAATCCATTCCAATAAAAACGTTAAAGTCAAAACCTAAAGTGAAATGTGAAAGGCTTTAAGGAGCAATGAAGCGTGCCAAAACGAGTGACAGAATAAGTGACGTAGTTTAACACCTAACAGTGCAACAAAAGAAAATTGATCTATGCTCGTATTTTCTACGAAGGCTACGAGGCTGCGGTGGGGTATGTTAATCGAGATGGAGGATTATAAGTAGCCGAGCATGACCAATATAACCACAGTACTTACCGTGTCCACGGCTTCCACGTTCCTGGACCACGCCATGCCGGTACTCTATAATCTTTGCCGTTGCAAATTTCCTGCGGTGGAATCCTGGGCGTGACTTCAACTACTCGGAAAGTTTGTAACAAACCAGAATCACTTCCACAAATACGCAACAGCACGAACATGCAACTGGCGGTTTCAACAACAAGACGCTTTTTGGCAAAGATCATTAAGTGTGCATGTTCAGAGCCATGGTTCTGATTGGTGCAGAATACAAATAAGTATAAATTTATTTTAAATATGGATCTAACAGGAATTAATTAAGAGGGATTTGATTGTTTTTTTATAATTATTTAAATTCTTTAATTTTTAGATTTTTTAAAATTTTTATTTGAGTAAATATAGTAAAATTTTAACTTTGATGAATGAGCATTGCACATCAAACTCCTCTGTAGAATAAGCCTCTCAGCTCAAAAATTAACTTAAAGATAGATTAAAATTGAGAGACAACACAGATAAAGAGCAAAATACACAATCTAAAACAAAAATCACAGACTTTTATTACATTGTAGTCCTTGCCTTCTTTACATAATCAAGATAAAAAAAAATACAAAATTTATGTATAAAGAAGAAACTCTAAAATTTTGTCCACCTGGAATTCATGTACCCAATGATTTCCAAAAGGAGTCATCTACTCAGGTGGAGGGATGACCAAAAGTGGCCTGAATCAGGCTAAAAAAAATTCAAAATTTTTTTTGGAGGCAGTGTTTGAATCTGTTTTTGATGGTGGAAATGGATTCAGCACCATAGAAAACATCTAGGACATGTAAAATTTTGAAGTTTAACAACTATAACTTAGATTTAGAAAAATCTTTGTCAAATTTTCTCTAAATATAACGGGAATTTCCATAACTTTCCAGACAATTCCTCAAGCTCGTTAGACTAAAGCTTTCAAAAAATCAATGGACGGTGAAAAAATCAATGAACGGTGGAATTTGGTGGGCGTCAATCCACAGTTGTTGGTGATAGTCGACGTCTTTATTGCGGCTTCACATCTAACAGGAAACCCATCGCGAAAGCTTTCGACTCTGATCTCATCAGTAGACTTGGGATTCATGCAGCGGTGGTTGAAATCTATGTTACGTAAGGTCACGAAAACATGCGG
The DNA here is from genome assembly GCA_000404065.3 of Pinus taeda. Classification (NCBI taxonomy): domain Eukaryota; kingdom Viridiplantae; phylum Streptophyta; class Pinopsida; order Pinales; family Pinaceae; genus Pinus; species Pinus taeda. The sequence continues at coordinate 22,249 of APFE031702163.1, read as the reverse complement.
CAGTCGCTAAAATCTGTGTCACGTAACGTCACGAGAACATTTCTAGAGATTAAAACATTGGCCATTTGCGTAAAGGGACTTATGTGACCCTGTGCGGGATGCGTGAATAACCGTGCATGGGGTTTTCAACGTTTCATCACTGCTATCACTATAAGAAATAACCGTGCATGGGGTTCTTTCCACCTGAAGCGTGGAACCTCTTCTGTCCACATAGAAAATAATTAATTGAAACAGGAGATTAAACGAATCACCTTGAGTTATAATGAAGGTCGTGCCAGTTAAATTTAAATTAAATTACTTATATACTGCTAAACGTGCTACTCAAATCACCCCATCTTACATGCGGAAGTGCCTCTGTTCAATTAAAAAATAGATGATTGAAAACGAAGTTTAAACTAATCACGTTGGGTTCATATGAACGTGGTATTTAAATATCGTATCATATATATGATAGTAAACCTGTCACACGTTTTTGAAGTTTATGAAATTGGGCTTAAATTTGGTTGGAAAATCATGAAAATTTCATCAGCATTTTATTAAAATTATGTAATTTTTTTTAATTTAAATTATATTTTTGAAATTTCTAGATTTTTAATGATGTTAATTTATTTCTACGATAAAAACAAAACTCAAACATTCTTATCATAATTTTGTCAAAAAGACATCTCAATTCAAACTATTTTTTGCCCCTCCAATCAAATTCAAATTTGACCACTAGCTAGACGATGCCAAATAATAATATATAATTGATAGCTTTTTAAACCAGAAAAAATGATTGAAACTGTTTTGCCGCAATCTGAAGAAATTAACACATTTAGAATGTGATTGGAAACTTCATAAAGTTGGGTTTTAGTATTATTGATTGAAAGTGTGTCGGGGTACAAGTTGCATGAATATATTCAAATAGATACGTCGATGAACCAAAAACAAAAACTTAGTTGGAAGTATTTTGCATGAATATATAGAAGAGCATGCCATTGCTTCTAAACAAATCCATCCATGGTACTGCACTCGTCTCCTACAGTGGAAGTCGCTATCAAGCGTATTCGTCCGACCTAGCAAACTGTCAATGATCACAGTCTACAAACCCGTTAAAGATGGTTGTGGGTGCAAGTATACTTTTCAAAATCTCGAAAAACATACACTATTTAAACATAAAATTTTGTTAATGATATTTCTTATTTTTTATGTTGAAAAATATATGAATATTTATTTAGTTTTTTAGCCATGGTTCTGATTGGTGCAGAATACAAATAAGTATAAATTTATTTTAAATATGGATCTAACAGGAATTAATTAAGAGGGATTTGATTGTTTTTTTATAATTATTTAAATTCTTTAATTTTTAGATTTTTTAAAATTTTTATTTGAGTAAATATAGTAAAATTTTAACTTTGATGAATGAGCATTGCACATCAAACTCCTCTGTAGAATAAGCCTCTCAGCTCAAAAATTAACTTAAAGATAGATTAAAATTGAGAGACAACACAGATAAAGAGCAAAATACACAATCTAAAACAAAAATCACAGACTTTTATTACATTGTAGTCCTTGCCTTCTTTACATAATCAAGATAAAAAAAAATACAAAATTTATGTATAAAGAAGAAACTCTAAAATTTTGTCCACCTGGAATTCATGTACCCAATGATTTCCAAAAGGAGTCATCTACTCAGGTGGAGGGATGACCAAAAGTGGCCTGAATCAGGCTAAAAAAAATTCAAAATTTTTTTTGGAGGCAGTGTTTGAATCTGTTTTTGATGGTGGAAATGGATTCAGCACCATAGAAAACATCTAGGACATGTAAAATTTTGAAGTTTAACAACTATAACTTAGATTTAGAAAAATCTTTGTCAAATTTTCTCTAAATATAACGGGAATTTCCATAACTTTCCAGACAATTCCTCAAGCTCGTTAGACTAAAGCTTTCAAAAAATCAATGGACGGTGAAAAAATCAATGAACGGTGGAATTTGGTGGGCGTCAATCCACAGTTGTTGGTGATAGTCGACGTCTTTATTGCGGCTTCACATCTAACA
>APFE031702163.1:0-15635 GCA_000404065.3 Pinus taeda | reverse complement strand
ACACTTTCGGTTGTATTGTGACCAAGCGAAAGAGCAGCAACATCAAGAAGTAACAGGTCTTGTACATCCATTGCCTCCTCCACTTAGAGTGACATCTTGCATTGCAACTCCGTAAGCAACAACCTCATCAGTTTTAATTCTTTTGTAAAGATCATTCCCATTAAAGAAGCCTGCAACAATTGTTGTGATTTGAGAATTCCCACCAACCAAAATAATATCATGGATGAATCTCTTGTCATCTTAGCATCATAATCAACAAAACCAAAACACTCTCTTCGCACACTCAGATGAGAACACCAAGCTTGTCAATTGAGTATGTAGGAAAGACCTATTTCTTCTTTCAAGGAATGGTTGTGTTTCTGGGAATAAAAAAATTCATAACACTTCTGGCTTTATTGCGATCAAGTCAAGAAGTAACAGGTCTTGTACATCCATTGCCTCCTCCACTTAGAATCGCAGCTTGCAATGCAAAAGCAACAACCACATCATTGTTAATGCTTTTGCAGAGCTCATTCCCATTAAATAATTCCTGCAACAACTGTTGTGCTTTGAGAATTTCCACTAACCAAAACAATATCATGGATGAATATCTTACCATCTTAACATCATAATAAAGAAAACCAAAACACTCTCTCTTCATACACTCAGATGAGAACACCAAGCTTGTCTATGTAGGAAAGACCTATTTCTTCTTTCTAGGAATGGTTGTGTTTCTGGGAATAAAAACATTCATAACAGTTCCTTTTGTATTGTGACCAGGTCCTCGAGAAAGGAGGGAAGATGCTATTCATCGAACCCACTGGCGGCGAGGACGTGGAAAGGAATTCTACAGAGTCTGTCAAGTCACCCGAAACAGTTCTTGAAAAAAATGAGACTGCTTCCTCAAATATTGAAGGAGAAAATGTTAAGGAAACATTTTCAGGTACAATGAAGATTGAGGAAGTTGTTCCAAAACAGAATGAGATTAGCAGTCTAGATAGCAGTAAGGATGGTGCTATGGTTGATCCAAATACAGCGCAAGAAGGCAAGTAACTGGAAGAAAAGAATCAGGAAACCAATGCCACTCATAGCGATTCTAGTCAGGATACGAAAGCAGAAGCAGATGGCAAGAAACAAGAAGAAAATAACAAAGAAGTTATTATAGCTGAAGAACATGAAATTGGTAGGGAAAATAATGCAACAACCAAACATGACATTCAGGTAGACTCAGATAATGGAAATCAGCAAGGGCAGAGACTGTGAAATTGCAGTGGACCTGCAAATAAACATAGCAAAAACTAATTCCAGGTAACCATTCAAAATATTCTGCCAAGAATTTAATTATGACTCAGCCTGCAAATGGAAAGAAACCCAGCTAATACCACAATTGAAATCCCATAATCCAGTCTTGAAGCATAGAACATAAAAGTAAAGGGAAAAAGAAATGCCATAATCCAGTCTTGAAGTACAAGTATGAAATGAAAATTTCATAAAAAGCCATGAATCCATATTACCTTTTCGGCCCTAATTTCCACATATGATCATCATGGATTGAGTACTCACCGAATTCAAGTTGCCAAATAGGTCTGGATTTCCCAGCAGCTGTTTCATTTTATGGGTTCTAGGATGGTGCATCCACATGGTGCCATCCATAACTTGAACACCATTTGTGTTGCAGGCCTCAATGATGATGTCCAGATCCTGTACAGACAAGGCAGGGGGCTTCTCAAGAAGGATGTGTTTCTTTTTCTGGGCAGACTTGAGAGCCCATTCAAGATGTAAACTGGTGGGCAGAGGAATGTACACAGCATAATGGAAATCAGCAAGGGCAGAGACTGTGAAATTGCAGTGGACCTGCAAATAAACATAGCAAAAACTAATTCCAGGTAACCATTCAAAATATTCTGCCAAGAATTTAATTATGACTCAGCCTGCATATGGCAAGAAACCCAGCTAATACCACAATTGAAATCCCATAATCCAGTCTTGAAGCACAGAGCATAAAAGTAAAGGGAAAACGAAATGCCATAATCCAGTCTTGAAGTACAGATTATGAAATGAAAATTTCATAAAAAGCCATGAATCCATCTTACCTTTTCAGCCCTAATTTCCACATATGATCATCATGGATTGAGTACTCACCGAATTCAAGTTGCCAAATAGGTCTGGATTTCCCAGCAGTTGTTTCATTTTATGGGTTCTAGGATGGTGCATCCACATGGTTCCATCCATAAGTTGAACACCATTTGTGTTGCAGGCCTCAATGATGATGTCCAGATCCTGTACAGACAAGGCAGGGGGCTTCTCAAGAAGGATGTGTTTCTTTTTCTGGGCAGACTTGAGAGCCCATTCAAGCTGTAAACTGGTGGGCAGAGGAATGTACACAGCATCCACAGCTGGGTCATCCAAAACCTCATCGTAGCTGCCATACAACTTCACTTCTAAAGACAAATTATTAGCAGAAGCAAAGGCCGCGGCCTTCTCCAGAGATCTGGAGCCAATTGCATGAATTAATGAATTGGGTGACATATTTATTGCTCTGGAATTCTTTCTGGCTATGTTTGCACAACCCAGTATTCCAAAATGGGTCCTTTCTTCTGCCATTGTACTGTCAAACAGATCGGAACGAAGCATCCAACGCGTTGAAGCAATGAGGATATGTACAGAATACGAGTGCTAATAAGGGAATTGATCTTGTAAGAGGAGATCAGTAATTGAGGTCCTCGAGAAAGGAGGGAAGATGTTATTCATCGAACCCACTGGCGGAGAGGACGTGGAAAGGAATTCTACAGAGTCTGTCAAGTCACCCGAACCGCTTCTGCCGCATATGAAACTATTCGACCTCATGCCAAATGAAATGCCCAAACCGTTTGGGCAACCCTTTTGAATGAACGGCTGAAATTGTTGCAATCGTCTAACATATAATAGTGTGGATTACAAGATGACAGGTAAGCAGAGAGGGAAGTTGATTTCAGAGGGAAACGCCATACGGGGTATATATAAAAAGAATTGATCAACTCGTAATTTCAAAAAGTCCATTGAAATCAAATCACATTTGAGTCCATTGGAATCAAATCCCATGACAAATGTGGTAGACAAAGTTTCAAATTTAACATTGAGAACGCTCTAAGAAACCGACCACCTTCTTTATAATTAGGGGTTTCTTTGTAAATTTCGGCAGGAATCCTGAACTTCACTTGAATCTTGAACTTGGGACTGCAGGAATTAATTTTCCCCAGAATATGTGAATGATTGTAATGTGCAGTGGCCTGGACGAAAGCCTGAACACGCCGACACCGAATCCTAGCGGACCTATCGCCCTCACTGTTACGGCTGTGGGCTTGAATCTTGAACTTGGGACTGCAGTAGCCGCTAGGATCCGATGTCATCTACGCCATTGTGCATTATAATGATTCACATTTTCTGGCCTGGATATTAACTATAAAGAATTAATTCACACCCAGCCAACAAATACCAGTACACTTTTATGTTAAATATAGGGTTTTATGCTGTTTGCACACTTCAATGGATGACCACCCTCACAGGAATCCTCGCAGAGATCACAACATTTACAGAACTAAGAGCTGTCATTTTGAAAAATAACTTTTTTTCAAGACCTATTCCCAAAGGATTTGGATCACATGTAAAAGCTCTTGAAGTATTGGATTTGTCTTCAAATCTGCTTAATGAATCTATCCCTCTTGATCTTGGCAACTTATCACGTCTGAATTGCTCTCTCAACTTGTCTGGAAACAGGATTTCTGGTACCATAACTACAGCTTTAGGGCATCTTCTAGTGAATGCAACTATAGACCTTTTACACAATAATCTGACTGGATTTTGCGCATTATAGATCCTACTCTTCGACCAAAGGTCGAAGGAAAGGAAGAATTCTCAGTATCTTTGGGGATTATATTGAATTATGCTTCTGCTCCCCCTCAGAAGAGACTATCGATGAAGGAGGTATTGCATTTTCCAGAGAAATTGCCATCAATCACAACAGATTAACCAATTCTTTTTACATATGTAGCAATCACAACAGATTAAACAGTTCTTTTTACACATGTAGCAAAGCGTAAAAATAAAACCTATAAAAATTAGCATAAAAATATTACTGTCTTTATATTAGTAAAGCTTGTTGAAATTAACACAACGGTATCATTGTCGCTATATTTAAATTTACGAAATTAACATGATGGTATTTAATATAAAAGTGAATTTCTGCCTACATGCATGCCAAAAGAAGTCTGGAAATTTTTCCGACTAACGTAGTGGATTAGGAACTCTAGGAACGTAGTGGTTGCAGTAAGGTTGGCCTGGAAATGACATTCAGCCCTGAAAAAGGATGGAGCAAAAGGATTAGGGTCAGTAATAGCCAAAAACAAATTAAATAGTAACACTAATTAAAATTTGATTGCCTAAACATTTTAAAGCCTGATAAGAAAACACAGAGCAAAGTTAAAAACTACCTTGAAGCATAGAATGGTTACCTGGCTCAATTATCGTTGCTATAGGAAATCTGGATTGTCGCAAAAGATTGGCCTTAACAGTCATCCTAAGTTTTTCATTAATTTCAATGATTGAAAATCTTAAATCATTTTCATGCGCGATATAATATATGACCAGCTTCCCATTTATAGCCATAAACTTTGATCTAGATGCATTTTCGTGAAAGCTGGGGTCAATCCCTTCTAACATAAGCCAAACATCCTGATCCGGATCATAAGCGCCGATGGATAGTTGGCCATCCTCAACGTGACAAGTAATTAACATGTTCTACACAACAGCGGCCGTGCTCAAATCCCTCCAGCCACTTATCAAATTCTGTGAAACTTGAGTCCAAGAATTAGACATCACGTCAAATGCAATTCCATTACTAAATCCTCGTATAATTATTTTCTTTCCCAAAACAGCAGACATCAATAGTGGGAAAAGATCTGCAAAATTTTCTTCCTTTAAGACTTCAGACGCATGTATTGGCATGGGCGTCCTTGTATTAGCACATTCATCGTACACTTCACCCCAATCATTCAGTCCTCTCTCGTGCCCTCCAAACACATAGACTTTTCCATCGATAGAGGCTGCAACGGCCCCATCACTCGTCTTGGTGGTGGAGGAATAGGTTTGAGACCATTTAATCAAGACTAGATCAAAGAACTAAAAAGATTGGATCTTACCTTTTCGGCCCTAATTTCCACATATGATCATGATGGATTGAGTACTCACCGAATTCAAGTTGCCAAATAGGTCTGGATTTCCAATCGTGAGACCTTTCCAATGCGAATTCGCCATGGCCGTTTGTCTCCCATGACTGTTTGTCTCCCGCGAGGAATATCATTGTGCGTCCGTCCGCTTCCTAATTCAGTTTTGGATTAGTGGGATCAGAATATCACTGTGCGTCCGTCCGCTTCCTCATTTAGTTTTGGATTAGTGGGATCAACGACCACGATTCATTCAATCATCTAACACCACAAATCTATGATCAACAATAGGACACGGCAGTGGCTAGGGCCATTCATTTCAAATGGAAACGCCTTACGGCGTCATTATTTCCAACACTCCTCTTAAATTATGACCTACAACTTAAGCTTGACTTAACATAACTTAAACATGTATGCTGGTCTAAGTCTCAACTAGGCTTACAATGACTCAAAAACTTTGGCATCGATTCTTTTACTCGATTTATTTTTACTTTTCTTCAAGATATTGTATCCTCTGAACTACTTTATCATTGTGTTTTTTGCATCGGTTCCAAATTTCATTTTTTTCATTTGTTGTTTCAGCCCTACCATCGTTATATTTTTATTTATCATAAAAACATAGAAAATCATTTCAGATTGTCCGTGAATGTCTTCTACGTCTTCAAATTTTTTTCGTATGTGGACTAGCGCCACATGTAATCTTCTATAGTTTTCTCTATATCATCAATATTTTGATTATTAATTTGTTGCAACATAAGTTCATAATAGATTTTTATCTCTTCAGGGCTCCAATACATGAAAAATTCATTTTCATTTTCAATATCATCCATACTATCTTCAATATCCATAGTTGCAACTTCTATGAAGGTACCATCAATACATGGTTTTTGAAACCATGCTTCAAGGAACTTTAATTCTTCTTCATAATCATTTTGTGTACCTTCACACTTGAAAACAATGTTAGAATTAACAATATTTGCATAACCACATTGGTTTTGTTCCTTCCCTGGCTTTTCCTCTATCTTTTTTTCCTCTTTGTGGGCTTCTTTCTTTGTCTCTAACTCTATTTCTACCTCCATCTCTGTCTCTCTATGTCTCTTCCACTTGGCTTTCAGACACAAGTGGGATTATCTCGCCCAATAACAATGTATCAATAAGATGCTTATGTTGCATCATCTCCAACCACTCGTAGGAGTTAATTGTTCTTCATCAAATTTAACATCGGCAATTTCAATTGCATTGCAGATCCACTAAACCATATGATTCTCCTTGGCAACATTGTCTATGCCAAAATTAGCATCTTGTGATAACACACCATCAATGTTGTGATCCACTTTCAAATGAGATTCACAAAATCCTTCATCTCTCTGTAGATTCGCTGCTATAGATCCATCATCATTCTCATCTTCAAGCACTACTACAACATGTTGAACAACACTATTGTGTTCGACTTGATTACCCCCCTTGCACTAAATTCTGTTTAGAGGATCTTCCATGCTTGATTGGAAGTTGTAGCTTCTACTACCTTGCACAAAAACTTCTCATCCAATCCTTGTTTTATAAACTTTAATGCTAAATCATCACATACTTCATCATATGGGTTATTAGACCAATGTTCAATTAAGTCTTTAACTTGAAGAAAAGAAAGCATTCTAATAACCTACAATTCAAAATATTTACTAGTAAACATAAGTGGTGGTAGCAGATCAAAGCTACACCAATCACCTTATATTTTTTCTCTTTCTTTTGCTATACTTCTCAACCTCTTTTCTTTTCCCATTAAAAACACTACAGATCCAACGCTTTTTAGTTCAATGATTTCTGAAACCTATTATTCCATAGATAATTTGATACTCATAAAAATTGCAAAAGAACATTATAAATCTACCAACATACAACACTATAAGTCAAATATTTTCTTTCTTCTCGCGGAATGACTAAGCTTTTCACAAGGACTGTTCACCGGATTTCTATCCAGTCTTTGGTCCAATAAAAAACTTTAAATTTATAAATAATACCGCAGTAAACTTGCACCTCGCTAACTGCTAGCTAACTGCATAAATTCTGACCGCTCCACAGGGAATTTGTTACACTCAATGGTACATACACCTCTGTTCCCTCTCTTGGGCAAAAAATTGATGCTGGCTACTTCACAAATGGGTTGAAGACTATAGGTTTAATGCTGTTTACCACACTGCCACTTCCACTTCCAGAAAATGAAAGCTTCTCTACCACTGCCTTCTTCTCTAGCTGCGTTCTACTTCACACAAAACATCTCAAAAATTGTTTCCCGCCAGAAACAATTCAAGCTCTTACTCTTCAAAGCCAGGAAATGGTGGACACCTTTCTTGCATTCTCCGATCCAATGAATAATGGACAGTGCAAAGAGAACTCACTGTAAAGTCAAGATAATCTACTCTATTCTAATATCAACATGGATATTATGAAGCTCCTTTATCAATCGCACCAACAACATTCAAAGATGCACATATATAAGAATTTTGCATCAGTGATTCCTCCACGTTATTTAATGATATACAAATATGCCTTATCTCCCAGGCTCAGAAAACACTCAACATTGCAACTACATCATACAACGCCAACAACCTCACGCTCACCTCCATACCTTGAAGGAACTCTACTAAGACTGAGAAGCGGTAGTCAAGGAATGTATATAGTTTCTATTCCATCGAACAATAATGCTCTATGAAATCTGGACTTTGTATTGAATTATGTTCATTATGGATAAAACTGAATGTCAGTTTGCTGCAAGTTGCTATATTCTACTTCATCACATATTGCATTCTTGGATTCATCTGCAGATCAGATGTTTTCGTATTTCAATAATTGTTTGTCTCACTCCATCACAGGCATACCAGCAAATAACGATGCCATAATCTTCGTTACAACCTTGGGGCGCAACATTTCTGTCCGTCGGCACTGATAGAGGCAATTTGCAATTCCTGAATACTAAAAATTGTGCAGTGGTTTATGTGAAATCTCAAAGACATGGAGAATCCATGTGGAGGAAATGCAAGCGGAACTGCATGCAAAGGCACAATGTCTAAATATGCTTGGCTCTCCCGGCAAACAACAACACAACTAAACACATAGAGATTCCTTCAACGATTCTGAAATCTCAAAGACATGGACAATCCATGTGGAGGAAATGCAAGCGGAACTGCATGCAAAGGCACAACGTCTAAATATGCTTGGCTCTCCTGGCAAACACCAACACAACTAAACACATAGAGATTGCTTCAACAATTCTCTACTCATTTGGCTCTATCATGATAGAATAGCTTACAAGAGTGGCATCTCTTCTTTGTCTTCTATCACTTTCAAACTTCACACTACCCGCTCCACGGCTTGCATATGGGGAACTGAGCCTCACAAATCTTCCACAACTACTCTGTCAGCTCTCTATCAGCACTGCAGTGTTATTCGAGGACACACATAGCTTCTATCAACAATGTAACTACTGGACTACGCACGACAACGGATTCTCACTGAATTTCATCGAATAAAGGCTCACTCTGAGATTCAACCAACTCGGAGCTGGCTCTGATACCAATTGAAAAGAATGACTAGAGTACAACACAGCATACATAAGCCCCACACACAACTTCTGATACTAAAAAAACTAGTCATTAAATGATACAATAGTATGCAGCGACAGTTGCCTTGCAAACTCACTAGAATACCTTGGAGCTACTGCTACATTACAACCTTGACTATGCATATAGACTAAGCTTCATCTCAATTTATACAAAAACTAAGTCGATTAAATTTCCCTTTTTGACGCTGAATAGGTTGAGGAGATGACTCATTGAAAGTTGAAGAGATAGGTTGAGGAGATGACTCATTGAAAGTTGAAGAGATCATGGTGGTGTGACTTCTTCGATGCAGGACAAGTCATGGCGGTTAGGTGATGTTCATTGATTAATCTGTCAGGCAGGCGTAATTATTTCCAACACGTGAGATATTTTCAAACCAATTTTTTTATGTTTACCATAATTGAATGGATTTTTACCATAATGTTAGCTATTTGTGCGGGATTAGCTATTTCAATTAATTGATTTGAGTGCGCTGGATTTTTAGCATAATGTTAGCTATTTGTGCGGGATTAGCTATTTCAATTAGGTGATTTGAGTGCGCTAATTCCTATTGTGAAGGTTTCATGTGTGCACCATTTTTTATGTTTAAGGTGATGCAAAGGTGCATTATTTTTGTGTCTTTTAATTTTATGGTGCTTCCATTTAATCTCTAGTGTGGTTGATCTTCTTTCTCCTGTAGCTGTGCCATTGGACCATTGTCAAAGTTTCAGTAGGTGCACCCTTGTCAGGGTTTGATGTATCCATCGTCAAAGTTTCAGTAGGTGCGCAGTTGTTAGGGTTTGATGTATAAGGCACTATGCATTAATTACATGATCATACAGAGAAATAGAATAATTGTTTACGTGGCATTCCATGTCCATAGTTACATAGAAGTTCGTTATATTGTATGAATGGAATTCCTGTAAATGATGCATGATCATAGGTTATGAGCCAGTAGGTATCAGATAGCCATAATATGTCAGTTGTATGCTTTGATGGGAGTCTGAGTTTGTAGAAATTCTGCGGTCGGCCTTGAAATGTATAGAACAATTATCTAACAACTGGAGATGAGAATTATTCAAGGTAGGAATCGCATGTATGCACTCAAAACATCTCTGTGAGAATCCTTAGAATCCTCATTGATTTTATTTCGCTACTCTATATTATTTTCTATAAAAATACCATACAAACACCTGGACAATTCACATCAGAAAATATATCACAAAAAATTTCAAAACTGGAACAGATAACTACAAATTTCAACAAAATCCGGTTAAGTTTTCCCATTTTAATCCCTACTAACACATATATTAAAATAGGTACCTAGATATTTTGTGTATATCTTTCATAAGAAAAGAGTGATATATCAGAGGCAAGTCTAAAATAGAGGAAGTAGAAATCATTATTAAGATCAACAAGTTTTCCATCCAATATAGCAATATAGCTATTATTTTGATGTGGGATTTCATAAATGATAGGAGTATTTACGGAATTAAGTGGAAACAGTGAAAACAGTGATATACCTTCGAGCATCAAACTACCATTGCATGGCGGGGTAAAATATGAATCAAACCTTGGAAGCCTGATAAGCTGTATATTGGTTCAAATCTGTTTGTTTTGAAACAAAATGCCAACTTCTAATCTGATCCATGTTAGAATCTCTGTTAGTACATAATGCAAATACATCAATCTCACAAGCTAAAATTCCAACTTCCGTTCTCAACCGGCTAGAAATGCAAATATATCAATCTCATACTGCAAGAATTATGGGATAAGGATGTTTAATCACTAATTTGTAGAGAGTAATTTGGTTGTAATTTGGTTTTCAATAACTTCGGGTTTTTATGAATGTTATTTAACTATTTTTAAATAATGAATATTTTTTTTTAGACTTTGTTGATCTATACTTATTTTGATAAAGTCTTTTGGATTAATCGCATCATAAGTGGCTGGGCGACATTTTGAACCATTTAATGTGGTTCATACTCACTACAAATGTGAAAAATGAGTAAATTAGAATGTTTGAATAACAAATATGCATCTAGTTACAAAGTTAGCTTACACCACAAAGATGCATCTGGTTCAAGAGTTAGCAATTAGGAAATAGCTCTTAGGAATTAACCATTTATTTATATTTTTAATTAAAATAATATTGAATTCAAATTAGTTAAATTAATTTAAAAATAATATAATAAGAATTGAATATTTGTAAATATAATCATAATTATATCAAATGGTTATTAAATAAAATAACTAATATTCAACAATTAGATTCAAATATTATTATATTAAAATATTGGAGAATATTTGAATAGAGAAGTCAAAGATTATATATACATATACATATACATCAAATGGTTATTAAATAAAATAACTAATATTCAACAATTAGATTCAAATATTATTATACTAAAATATTGGAGAATATTTTAATAGGGAAGTTAAAGATTACATATACATATACATATATATTAAGAGGAGAGTGTGGGGATCCAACTTCTACTTAACTTCGAACCATCATTCCTATTAAGATTAATAACAGGCTTTTCAATTTCAGTGACCTCTCTAAGCTTGCTATGATGGAAGTGATCAACCCTAGAGATGACTCGAGAATGGTCAATGCAAACATGGTGATTGGATTTCACTTCATGTTCAACTAAATCTTAGGAATGAGAACAGTTGTTCTTAATCTCTATTGCATGTTATCGGATTCTTTGGTTAATGGAGTTACAAGTTTCTCCAATGTAGGGAATCCCACAAGAAAATGGGATGGAGTAGGCCCCTTTGATCCCAACCTTGTTGGAATGTCTCTTAGTACATAGTGCAAATATATCAATCTCATGGTGCATGATTTATTGGATAATGATGTTTAATCACCACTTTGCAATTTGTGGAGAGTAATTCAGTTTTCAATAACATAGGGTTCTTATGAATTTGATTGAACTATTTTTAAATAACAAATATCTTGATTTTAGAATTTTGTGATCCATACTTATTTGGATAAAGTCTTTCGGATTAATCACATCATAAGTTGTTGGTCGACGTTTTAAACTATGTAATGCGGTTCATGCTCACTACGAAGTTGAAAAAATTAGTCAATCAGACTGTTTAAATAACAAAGATACATCTAGTTCCAAAGTTAGCCTAAATAACAAAAATGCATATGCTTGAAGAGTTAGCCGTTAGGAAGTAACTCTTAGGAATTATCAGTTTATTTATATTTTTAATTAAATTAATATTGAATTCAAATTAGTTATATTAATTTAATAATTAATATAGTAAGAATGAATTATTTGTAAATATATATCATATTATTAATCAAATGGTTATTTAAAATAAGTAACTATATTCAACAATTAGATTCAAATTATTATTATATTAAAATTATTGGAGAATATTTTAATAGGGAAGTCAAAGAGGATATATATATATATATATTATATATATATTATATATATATATATAAATAATTACGAAGAGAGGGTGGGGAGCCAAATTCTACTTAACTTCCAACCATCATCCCTATTAAGATTAATAATGCGCTTTTCAATTTCAATGACCTTTGCAAGCTTCCTATGATGGAAGTGATCAAACCTAGCGATGCCCTGAGAATCCTCAATGTAGACATGGTGACTGGATTTCACTACATGTTCAACTAAAGCTAAGGAATGAAAAAATTTATGGTTAGTATCTACTGCATGTTCTTGGATTCTTTGGTTAATGGAGCGACTCGTTTCCCCAATGTAGGGAATCCCATAAGAACATGGGATGGAGTAGACCCCTTTCATCCCAACCTTGCTAGAATCTCTGTCAGTACATAATGCAAATATATCAATCTCGTACAATAGGAATTATTGGATAAGGATGTTTAATCACCACTTTGCGGAAAGTAATTCAGTTCTGAATAACTCCAGGTTCTTATGAATTTCATTTAACTATTTTCAAATAACGAATATCTTGATTTTAGAATTTTGCAATCCATACTTATTTTGATAAAGTACTTCGGATTAATCGCATCATAATTTGTTGTTCGACATTTAATGTGGTTCATACTCACTACAAATGTGAAGAGAAAATATGCATTTGGTTCCAAAGTTAGCCTAAATAGCAAAGATGCATCTAGTTCAAGAGTTAGCCATTAGAAAATAGCTCTTAGAAATTCATTGTTTATTTATATTTTTATATTAATAAATATTGAATTCAAATTATTATAGATTAATTTAATAATAGTATAATAAGATGAATATTGTAAATATATAATCAAAATTATACCCAAATGGTTATTAAATAAATAACTAATATTCAACAATTAGATTCAAATATTATTATATTAAAATATTGGAGAATATTTTAATACGAAAAATCAAAGAATATTATATATTATATATATTATAGAGAGAGAGAGAGAGAGAGATAATAATAAAATTACCAAGAGATTGTGGGGATACAACTTCTACTTGACTTCCAAACATCGTCTCTAATGACCTCTCTAAGCTTCTTATGATGGAGATGATCAACCCTAGTGATGACCTGAAAATCCTCAATGCAAGCACGGTGATTAGAGTTCACTACATGTTCAACTAAAGCTGAGGAATGAGAACAGTTTTCCTTAATATCTGTTGCATGTCTTGGATTCTCTCAGTAATCAAGTGACCAATTTCCCCAATGTAGGGAATCCCATAAGAACACGAGTTGGAGTAGAGCCCTATCATGTATTTAGGGGTCTAATCCATCTTGTATTCTTATGGGATTCCCCACATTGGGGAAATTAATCACTCCATTAACCATAGAATCCAAGAACATGCAGTAGACATTAAGGACAATCATGCAGTGAAATCCAATCACTATGGCTACATTGAGAATTCTTGGGTCATCGCCAGGGTTGTTCACTTCGATCATAGGAAGCTTGGTGAGGCCATTGGAATTGAAAAGCATGATATTAATCTTAACAAAGACGATGAATGGAAGTTAAGTAGAAGTTGGATCCCCACCCTCTTCCATATATTATATTATATTATATATTATAATATTTATTTCCCTATTAAAATATTCGCAAATTTTAATATATCAAATATTTTTATCTAATTGTGATATTGTTTTTTATTTAATAACCACCTTATAAATTATATTAAAATTATTTTTAATTTGATTATTATATTTACAATATTAAAATTTTTATATTATTATTAAATTAATCTAATTAATTTGATTCAATATTAATTTTAATTAAGAAACACAATAGATAAAATAAATTATATATTAAATAAATTTATTATTAATATATATATATATATATATATTATATACTATAACTAATTTTAATGACTAATTTTCTAATATCTATCTTAAACCACATTAGATGGTTGGAAACATCAACCAGCCTTTATCAAAATAAATATTTTGTTAAACGTGCCACACTTACTCTTAAACTAATGAAATTGTACGTGCTAAAGTATGGAACCTCATCCCTCCACAAAAAAAAAATTATTAATTGAAGGAAGAGATTTAAACACGTTGAGCTATTAGGAAGGGCGTGCTAGTTAAATTTAAATTACCTATGTACTGCTAAATGTATTACAACTTTTTCTACTAAATGGATCAAATTGCCCAATCTTAAATGCAAATTTCTCCTCAGCAATTAAAAAATAACTAGCAATTTCCCTTAGAGATGTAAAGATACACAGTAAGAATAGAAGTTTTGAGAAGGCCATATGAAAAATTTATAATAAATGATAAAAGCTCTTATTATGTAAAATATATATAAATATTATTTTGAAAAGAAATTAAGAAAAATCTACTTTCAAATTTTCAATGATAACAAAATTTATATAATTCCTTATTTAATATTTTGAGTATTGAGGGAATTGTTGGTTTATTATGTTCCCATGTTAGGCACGGAAAATTGTGAAGACATAATGGATCAATTTTTACACTGTTTCTTACACTAGTTGAGTCAATACAATTCAAAAGACAACTTCAAAGAGCTAGACAAAAAATTAACAAGGAAAACATTTTCAAGGGGAGGATCGAGCCACTCTTGGGTTTCCAAAAGATTATTATAGGTCCTATTGGCTTTCCCATGTGCAATGGTCCTAAAGGTTGTTTGGAAAGATTTTGATTACACTAATTCTAAGGATTGAACTCAAACAAGAAGGAGGTGGGCTTGGAAGCAACCATCCTTCGAAGAAAGCATATGCCTACCTTGGAATTGGTATAGGTGTTGCCCTTTGGATTGAGAATAGTGTTCCTTAGCAAAAGTTGGATTAGGTGTATAGATATTTCATAAGCTACCTACGCTTAAAAAATATCCATCAATATCTTATGTTTTTCTTTATCTAAAGGTCTCCTCACATTGGTAGTTTTTGTAAGTCTTTTTGAAGGTGGTCCTAAGAGGGAGGGTCTTCACACTGGTAGTTTTTCAAGTCTTTCTGAAGGTGGTCCTAAGAGGAAGGGTTATAAGGGCTGGTTGACAAAATTGGGGCTTGATTGCCAACTCAATGACATATTTTCTAGCTTCATTAGTAGAATCTTATAGTTAAACCGATGAGTGTGTCTAGCAAACTAAAAGAGTACAAGATTAATATCATATTATCTAAAAAACACAATCATATGATTCACAAACAAAAACATAACCAACATCATCATCTTACTATATAAAAGAACATAGTCATATAATTTAACAAAAAAACAATATCATCCTCATCATAATGCCACATAAAAAATACTATCATATAATTCACAAATAAAAACAACATCATTATTAATTCCTATCATCTAATAAACACAATCATATAATATAACAAACAATCATCATTATCATTAATCTAAAACCAATAATTTTTGTTTCATCTCACAATCA
>APFE031702157.1:0-16599 GCA_000404065.3 Pinus taeda | reverse complement strand
ATCAATCGAATTTGATTTTTGGTTGTAAGCACATTTCCCAGAAGTGGTCCATTAATGGTGACAGATATATATTAAAACCTATGAAGCAGTTGATTTAATGGTTGCAGGGATATTAAAATCCAAAGGGCGAATGACCGCCTAAGGGCCATAAATACCCATTCACCGTGATGTCAAGAGGATGAATGAATAAAATATTGTTATAAGGCAGTGAAGAGTTTTCGTGGAGAGGAGGAAACCTCTACAATATAGGGAGGCAAAGGGGGTGAAGTGAGGGGGGCTTTCTTTTTATTTTGGATGGGATATGGAAGTAAAATATAGAGGGAGAGCCATGGTGGGGGAGGTTTTCATTAGAGTGAATCTGAGGGATGATCCTCGGGTTCTGGACTGAAAAATCGGAAACTTGAGCACTATTCTTGGAGTTTTGGGCATGGAGGCTAAAATATTTCAATATAATATTCTTGGTCTAGGCACTAGAGAAGTTGATTCCATATAGGCAGGGAGGAATTGGTCATTTTGATAACAGAAGCAGAACACTCAGATTTGTCAGGGAACAACGTCAACTAGTGATCGACATGAGACGAGAAAACTGGGTAGGGACATGTATTTAATTTGGTATATGTTATGTAAATGGACCTATAAAACTAGGCTCTACACATGGTATCAAAGGTGAGTTCAAACTCTTTTGAACTTTATAGGCCCTACACAATTACGTGTTCTATAGATAGATATTGAATATTTATGTGGTACCTGTAAATTAAATTTTACCTGCACGTAGATTTCAGTGTTTGTTCCATACCGAAATTCACATATTCAAAATATGGTGTAAATGGTCGCGTTCTAAAAGAAATCTTGCTCAAATATGAAAATTGGGATGGATTCATCTTGTGTATTTTCGAATTAAGGCTTTTGTGATCCGTACTTAAATTATTAAGAAAAATTTTGGCAATAATCACATAGGAGATGTTTTGTCGACGTGTTTCGAACCATCCAATGTGGTTCATACAAATTATATGTTGACTAAAACTCAACATACAATTATGTTATTAACAACATACTCAATAAACATACTCAATACTTTGATGGATCATTATGTATCAGTTGTTTCAATAGTTGTGTGGTTAATATTATGTATCGATTAATTGACCAACCAAAGTATGTGAACCATGAGGTGAAGGATACATTCATAGTAGAATCCAATTCTCAAACGTTGCTTCCTCATGCATTGCAATTCTTGGTTGTCACTTCTATTTTAACATGGTGCATCTCCTCGCATGAACGTCTCCTTCCATTTCCAAGTCTTAATAGCAATAAATAATGTGATGGGTTAAGCTTTCATTGACCAATTGTTGTGCCCCATCAATGGCACGATGATCCATTTTGGAGGTGATGAGCTATTTAGAGGAACTCTACTAGGCACCTCCTGGAGATCAGACAAAACCATCCCCAAAAAATCATCCTTCGCTACGTTTGCTAGTGAAATAAAAGATACCAGCAATAGTAAACCTGTAAAATCCACTTAGGGTCATCATACAAATCCCGCAATGCTAGTATTGTGCTTGCTACTCGAAAATAAAGTGAGTTGGAACACAAGAGCAGTTTCGCCGTTCCTCTTTTGGGCCTTCTCTTCAATCTTATAATTTATCGTCTTGATGAAAAAAAATATAACCTTCTCTCAACTTTTGCTTCACTATGTATTAAAAACTACACAAACGTTTTTTAGTCCCTACCTTCGGCAGTGGGACTATTGAATTTTCTTGAGCGTTGAATCCCTATTAAATTGGATTGACTACTTCAATTAACCAATGTTTTCAAAAAAAATCAATGTAAAAAATACTTTTATCCAATGTTTCGATTTTGAGGTCTTATTATCGAGCTGCAAGTTTTGGTCATGCACAAAAATGTTTTATCCAAAGCTTGAAATTAATGTTTCCCTATTTATTCAAAGTTTGAAACTGAGGTTTTATGGAAAGTTTGAAAAAACCATCCACCTTTTTATCCAAAGTTATAATCTATCCTTACTTTTACAATTGATCTTCAAAGTCATTGTATAACTCATCATATAAGTTTTCCAAGATCATATCCTACGTTTTATTTTTAAGCCAATTGTGTGTGTTTTTGCATGCAGACACGTTGATAAATGCCCACCTATGGTAGACAGATTGATAGAGGTGTTCACCAAGCGTCCACCTATGGCTTACAACAAACCCTAAATAATATTAGGGTATTCTCTCTACCAATGAACAATGAATAGTTCGGGCAACATCAACCCATCTGGTAAGGTAATCAGTTGCGAGAATAATGTATCGAGTGTCAAAATGTCTAAGTGTCGGAATGTCCCATCGGTCGATTGATTGGCCCTATAAACTCCACTACCTGCCTTTCAAAAGGTTGTAGCATCAGAAAGGTAATCAGTGGCAAGAATAATGTATCGAGTGTTGGAATTTTCAAGTGTTAGTATTTACCATCAGTCGATTGATTGACCCTATAAAGTTCACTGCCCACATTTCAAAAGGTTGTAGCGTCAGAATTGGATTCAGGGGCATTTTATCCAGGCGAGAAGGTCTTTCGATAAGAGCCTAACCGAGCTAATTGACCCAGTTGCATAGCTTCCAGTCGCTACTTTCAGGCATAGCTTCCAGTAGCTAGTTGCAGACCAGTTGTGGTTGTGAGATTACTGCTTTGAGCCAGTTGCAATTCGTTTTAGAGTCGGGAAAGATAAGAGTCAAACTGAGCCAATTGAGCCAGTTGCATAGCTTCCAGGAGCCAGTTGTGGGCCAGTTGTAGTTGTGAGATTGCTACTTTGAGCTAGTTGCAATTCGTTTCAGATCTGGGAAAGATAAGATCCAAACAAAGCTAGTTGAGTCAGTTTCATAACTTCTAACAGATAGTTGTGAGCCATTTGTGGTTGTGGGATTACTGATTTGAGCCAGTTGAGCCAGTATTTTGGTGCCAGGTATCCCTTCGTTCCACTCACATGTCTCCCCCTAAAATAGAAAAGTGAAGTGTTTGAGCCCTTTTTCCAATACAAGGCTCTTGTTGAGAAGCAAAGCGGTCAGAGAAAAGCCCTCTTTTGAAAATTTCTCTTCTACAGATTTCTCCAAGCTAAAATTGGCAATCTTGGCTTAGAAATTTCCATAGAGGAGAACATTGTTGCTCTTGATGTCCTTATGGACGTAGTGTGACAAGTTGTAATTATGAAGATATTTGAGCCTATATGCCACATCCAGAGTGATCTCCACTCTACGTCTCCAGGTCAGAAATGGCAATGACATGGAGGGGAGGGGCTTCTATAATTGGCATGTAATAATTTTCTTAAACAACTTAATAAGAAAAAAAAAGTATCCTAAGATGGAAAATGTCCATCATATCCTTTTTAACGTAGCACATGGACACATACAAGGGCCTATACAAATTATTTGTATATTTTCAATGGTAAGGAAGAATTTGGATTCTTTCATATAAAATGGTATTAAAATGTTGATGAATTCTTGTGGCAACCCAAAACCCAATGGAAACTGTAATATCAAGCTTCTTTTCTTCGTCACATTTGTCTCTTCTCATAAACCTTTTGTGGAATGTCTCTATTAATGTCCATTGTGTAATTGGTTCCAGCTTTTAAATGTTACTTCTAGATTTGTTCTCTCCTTAGGTTGAATTCTCATTCTTTATAATGTTCCTTCTACACTCCTTCCTACTCCCTCTTTCCTTCTAAAGCAATTCTTCACTCATCTTTTTCTGATACTGATTTCTTCATTCCTAACTCTACAACCTCGTTCTTCCCTTTCATTATTTGAGACTTCAAAGTAATAAATTGCAAGCATTCAAAGTCAATATCATTGGTTTTCTCATTATCAATATTTTTTATTATTTGGTTTGGAGACCCTATCAAATGGGGTTGTGAAGACAATGCCAATTTTACTTAGCCCTTCACTACATTCTATGTTCGTTTGAATCTGCCATCTTTAAAATACTCTGGATGAATCCTACCCAAATTTTCACAACAAAATAAATTATTCCTTGCCCCTTGATTCGTAAGGATCATCATAGAAATGGATAATTGCTTCTTACATATTCTTGATTTACAATTATAGTTGTGTCTAAACTGATGGTTATTATTGCCTTCCAACCATTTATTACCATAATTTATTCATCCTATTATTATTCATGTTCTGAATCAACATTTGTGTTTCATTGTGCCACATTTCTCGACATTCTAATTATAATTTTGGTTGCATCCGACTCTTCACTAGTAAATTTATTTTGTTATTTTATTTTTTATATATTTTTAGTACATTTATTAAACATTGTGGAAACCATATCGTTCACAAGTGTAACGAGATCAATTATGACATATTTTATTCCTCTTGGAACATGCTTTAAAGTCATCAATTGTCATAGCTTGCTTAACTTGACAAAAAGATTTCTATGCAATCCATCGTGGAATGTGGATATTGCCCTATTCACATGTATTTGTTTTGACTTTATACCATAGGATGTGGATTGAATCGGTGTGCCATTTCTCATAAACAAGGTTTGAACATTGATTTATATATTTGTCATTATATGTGGCTCTTACATATCCTACATTTAAATATTCGATTAAATATTTTTTTATATAGATGATTATGACAGAGGTTATATTTCATATATTTCCATTCGATAATTATGGCATGGATCATATATCACACATTTCCATGTTTATTTTTCCCCGAGGAAAAATCGTAACTTTTCATTAATTTGAAAAATTACATGTAGTAGATGCCTGTGGCATATGAATTCTATTGGTCGTAGCCTTAAAGTAGAAATAAAAAAACATATGACTGAAGCCATGCAAAAAGAATAGTTATGTACATATATTACCACGCAGGGTACACTGATAAGTCTAAAAGCAGTAGTATAAATATATACATATCAGCGACAAGTAGCTGTAATAAAATTTGTGAAATAATCAAAATAACTTAGGTCTTGTCAGCCCTTGGATATGCCATATCAATGTAGGGCCAGTGATAGTACTGGTATTGTTCCTCTCCAATCTACTCCTATATTAACCATAGGCCTCTAGGATGTGCCATAGCCTCCTTGGATAATTTGTCAGCAGCCGAGTTACGCTCCCTGTAAATATGATGACATGAAACTGAATTACTTTGTGCTTTTAGTATTATAATTTCATCCAATATGTTCCTGAGTGAGTGCACATGGCATGCAGTAATGTTATTGAACCAATTGATGATGATTTTAGAGTCATTGAATATATGTATATGATTGCATGAATGAGCCAATGCAAAGTGTAAGAGATGTCTAAGGGAAATTAGTTCTACAAAATTATTTGTACCCACTCCTAACCCCATTTGAATTTTGAAATGGTGGTGATCAAATAGATGAAATAAAATACCCCCACCACATCCCTGTGCTCGAGCTGCTCCATCGAAATAAGCCCAAGGAATAGCATGATCAATAGTTTCTAGAGTAACTACTCGGCCTGTAGAAGTGTGATCATCATCTGGTAATTCATGGTATGCAACAATGATATTAGCAGTGATGAGTGGCCATCTAGCTAATTTTCCCCTGAATATGATCCTATTCCTTATCAGATAAATGGACCAGCAAACAAGCAGGGGAAGGCAATGGACTTTTGTTTCACAGCTTGCAGCACGCCAGAGGTCCCAAGCATCAGTTACATATTGTATGTTCCATATGATAGATAGAGATAGCACATCAAGGACTTGATTCCAAAGTTGAACAACCATCGAGTAGGATAGGAAAAGGTTTTCGTTGGTTTCTTCTGCCTATTGACAGAGCACACATCAAGTAGGGCCATAGAAAGATCAATGCAATAAGCTATTTCCAGTAGGATCCTTATTTCGAATGACATTCCACATGAAGAGCTTCGTTCTTGGCGGCGCTTTGAGCTTCTAAAGCTTCCCCCACCAGTCCAAGAGGACAAGCGGTCTGTGCGCGGAGTGAATGATGGGATATCCCACCCTCGAAGAGTATATGCCATGTTCAGCAGGGGTCTAGATGAGCTCATCAGTTCCTTCTTTGATACGAACATGTGTTTCACTTAGAGCAATGATACATCCTTCCCAGTCATGTTGTCATTGCTCAGGGATGCCTAATTGCACTGCTGATAGCCAAGCTTGTGCAAGGATGGTACTATTCTCAAGATTAACAACCTGTGCAATCACATTAATGTTCCTATAATTGAGTATATGAATAAGGTCTGGAGGTAATCGAAACATATTCCCACATCCTAACCAGGGGTCCAAGCCTATTCAAATATTCAAATAGATGTACCATCATTGATTCACCATGCTAGTCCATTTCTAATAGTAGGAAAAGTGTGTAATATTGCTCGCCAGACCATGGATATCCCATATCAATGCCAAGAGGGCAAATGAATCTAATCCATAAGTTGATGGGGCCAGATATATTTATGATAGTTAACATCAGTCCAGGGACTTTTTGAGGTGAAAATAATCTATCCCATCTTGGTAGCAAGCACATGTGCGAAGGAAAATATGTCCTTCAGGTCCCATCCACCCCATTTCATAGGAAGAGAAATATGATTCCAACCCACCCAGGAAAATGGCTTGCCCTCCTTATAACCATTCCAAAGGAATCTGCAACATATCCTTTGTATTTTGGATAAGATTCCTTTAGGAATCCAAGCCAAAAACATCTAGTAACTAGGTGTAACCTCTAAGACTGATTTAATGAGGACTAACCGACCAGCTCTGGAGAGGAATTTGTGATTCCAATTGAGTAATCATTTTTCTATATTGACCACAAGCCAAATCTAGTCGGAAATCTTGTAGCAATGAGGTTTGATCCATAACCCCAAATATTTGAGTCCATCGTCCAGGTGATGGCTCTAAAAGGGAAATTTTTGTTGTGTAACATTTGCTTCATGAGGAGTACAATCAGAGAGAGTAATAATGGATTTTAAATGGTTTTCTTACATACCTATGGCCTTGGAAAATAGCATGAGAATATCAAAGAAGGTATAGGTATCCCTTATACTTCCATTAAGGAAAATGAGCACATCATCTACAAAGAGCAGGTGAGTGAGGAAGCACTGATCAGATATTTTGAGTCCCTATAATTGCCCATCCTACTTGGTAGATGCAATGAGTCTGCTGAGGCCTTCCATAACGATCAGAAAGAGGAGAACGGAGAGCAGACGACCTTGCCTTAGACCATGTACAGCATGAAAAAAGTGTGACGCAGAGCCATTACTCAGGACAATCAAGGAGGTCAAGGTGATGCAGCACATAATCCAATCTATGAAGGGAAGGGGAAAGCCCAGTTGTGTGAGAATCATTTTAATATAGAGCCAACGGACCCAGTCGAAAGCTTTAGCAAGGTCATTTTTTAGGATGGTCCCTTTGAGTTTTTTAGTTTTCATGGAGTGAAGGGCTTCTTGCGCTAAGCCAATAGCCTCATGGATTTTTCTGTTATGGAGGAAAGAAAATTGTTCAGGGGATATGTGACAGGATAGAATAGGCTTGAGGCGGTTGGCTATGATCTTGGTGATGATCTTGTAGAGACAGTTACAAAGTGAAATGGGTTGGAAATCATTGAACGATGAGCGAGAGTAAGATTTGGGAATAAGGGCAATGAAAGTGGAATTGATGACCTCATACAAACGCCCAGATGTCCTGCATTCCTCCACCACTTTGAGAAGGTCTTGTCCAATAGTCTCATGAAAGGCAAGGTAGAATTCAATAGTCCAACCATCAGGCCCTGGACTCTTTCCAGTTTCCCCATAGTGATAGGGGAGATGAGTTCCTCAGTCTCATCCAGGTCGACAAACCTGGGGAAATGTCCAACTAACCAGAAAATATCAACAAGTGTAGCACCTGAATGAGCCTTGAATACTTTTTGGAAGTGGGAGTTACCAAGATGAGTCAGTTGATTAAAAGAGGTTTCCAATCTCCCATCCTCCATGGGCATGTTCCAAATAGTGTTGCTGAATTTCCTTACCTTTACATAGTTGTGGAAAAACTTTGTATTATCATCCCCAGCTTGTAACCAAACAACCCGACTTCAGAAGCGTTAGGTTTCTTCCCTCTCTTTTAAAATCTTGGATCATTGCTCTTCCAACTCAATGAGATGGGACTTTACCTCCAAAGATGTGAACCCTCATATGGTGGGTGAGAACACTAGTAACTGTTGACCAAGTGAATATATGAGGGGTTCATTAACCAAGAGGAGTTGAATTTGTAGGGTGCCCTTAGCTTCTGAAAAGGGCTAAATATCTCCATAAATATGGGGGAGTGGTCCGATATACCTCCAGAACCAACCCATTGTATATAAAGTGATAATATTCTAAGCAGGGTATCCTTTATGAGGAAGCGATCCAGGCACCTGGCTAGGGCAGCCTCCCCTATTATGCGATTGCGACAAGTGGGTTGGAGTTTAACCATCAGAATATTAGTCAAGTGATGTTGTTCAAGGAGTTTCTCCATAAAATTTGATATGGAATCCACTTGTGCCTTACTTCCCCAAGATTCCCCAAAGCCAATGGAGAAGTTTAGATCACCTCCCAGAATGATATTGTTAGAGTTGATAATGGAGAGATTTAGAAGTTGGTTCCAAAAAACCTCTCTATTATGACAAGGGCCATAAATATTGACAATCTTGAGATCCATGCCCAGATCTGAGGAAAAGATATCCATGTCAATAAATCCAGTGCCACCCCATGAGGCCTTGAGATGTATACTGCGGGGATTAATACCCAGGGCCAGCCCACCTAATCGCCCCATGACATCAAGGGACTGGAAGGTCCAACCAGGTTTCAATGATTGAAGCACGGGAGTAATTTGATCAACCAACCCAAGGGTCTCTTGCAGAAAGATAATGTCAACAGGATCAGATTCAAATAATCGTCTGAGGGCTAGTTTTTTGGGAGGGCTAGCTAGACCTTGACAGTCAAAAGAAATCCACTTCATGGGGAGACAGAGGGAGAGTAGTCTGTGCTCTAAGTACCTAGTCGAGAGAGGATTGTCGGCCAAAAGCCACTTCGACCCTAACTAGAAGGACGACCTTCGATAAATGAGATTTACACCCCCTAGTGGATTTGGGAGCGCAGGAGGGGGAAATCAGGCCTAGCCTAGAGTTCACAGAGACCTCTGGAGGGTGAGTAGAATGGGGATGGAGGTTTTAGGGGTGTTAGTGTCCAAAGATGGTCGAAGAAGCAACATGAGGGGAGGAATGATCCGGGTCAGGGATGGAGGGAGGAGTAGTAGAGATGACCGAAAAAAGGGAGACAAGTGAGAAAGGGATGGAGTGAGGAATAAAATCTGGTATAGATGCTGTTGGGTCTAAAATGCGGATGCAAATTAGAGTTTAATTTAATGTTAATCCAGGAAGGTAAACTTAGAAGTGCCTATCTAAAATATATAGATCTAGAAAGATTTCTAATTCATTTATGTAATATATGAGGAAAGAGGCTCCTAACTTAGGAGAACCAGGTTGTCCTTCCCTACAATACTACTTTCATGAAGATAAATCTAAGAGCACTAATCAACAATGGCTTATGATGCAAAAGATGTAAAAGAAGAGGCTCCTAACTAAGGAGGTCCAGATTGTCCTTCTTCACAATTCTACTATATCACAATCACCATTGCTTCAAACAAGAAATGCATAAATAACTTCAAATGAGAAATGGAGAATGAAATTCAGTTTTAGTTCAAGATCAAATAGAAGGGGAATTTAACTTAAATTCCTTTGTGTCCCTTCATATGTAGATTAGAATTAAACCAATATTCATTCAGAAATCATCACACATCTAAATACATTTGAAACATAAATTAAATTATACCTAAAATAAGCATGCAATTGAGGCCATGGGGGCCCTCCATAACTCCACAAGCATACCACTTCAAAGGGAACTCAAATGTAGAAGCAAAAAAATCAAAGTATGAGCCTTTATTTCAAAATCTCCATCATGATGTACAAACCAACTTCTTAAGATTACAAATTTGAAGGGGGATTGTTACTTCCTTATTTATAACAATGAATGGGTAACAAAAAACTCATAATGATGATCCACTAATTCTCTTCTTTTAGTTTCCATACATTCTCTCAACATCTAGACAACATAAACCCCTTTTTGTCCTTGATTCTTCTCATGAGTCATCATCTTCTCCACGAGGGTTTATAAATTCCAAAATTCGAATGATCCTTCAAGGCCACTAAAAGGTTGTTTCTTTGGAAGCTTCCTTATAACCTACACATGTCACAAAAAAACAACCACTTTCATAATATAAAGTAAAATATATTATTTTCTAATATTTAATCAAGGAATTCTCTCAAAAATGCTTAAAAATAAATAATATTTGGAAAATATAAATGAGACCCATTAATGGTGAATAATAGGGAAAATGGAGTGACAAGGTGGTGAATAGTGAGTGATATAATGGAAGGATAGGTGAAAAATGTATGGTAATGAGTGATTTTTGCATGACATTTTGAAGCCCAACATACTCCCCAACTGAAGCTCTTGCATGTCCTCATGCAAGCTACTACAATGAATTATATGATTTATTTCTTAGATGAGCTTCCTTTTACAAGATGTTTGGTTCTTGTGGAACAAACATCTTTCAATCATGGACTTCCTTTTAACTTTGCACATCTTTATAGAACTTTTATTTGTTTGCAAAGCATTTACATATTTTAATGATTGGTTCTTGAGATCTCTTTGCAATGATTGTTTCTTGTGTTTACAATCATTATTTACTTTGTTGAGATCTCTTTTTAATGATTGGTTCTTGTGTTTACAATCATTATTAACTTTGTTGAGATCTCTTTTTAATGATTGGTTCTTGTGTTTACAATCATTTTGTTGAGATCAATCAGTTTAAGAAGTCATTTAATATGCTCATCATTTTGTAGTAGTTTTTATTGTGGGGAGACTATGTGGGTTAAGGTGTAATATGAATGAGGAAAAAAATGAAGTGTGAAATTCCCCCCTCCCCAACTGATGGTTTTTGGCAAATTTTAATGAGAAAGGGAATAGTGAAATAGTGGAATATGTTCCAAATATCATCATTTTAGCATCTAAAAAGAATTTCAAGATTAAAGGTTAGAAAACATCATACCTTACTTATCTACAGAAGTGGATGAATCATGCATGTTCAGATGCGGCAATTCTAATTTGAAGCTTCTTCTTCAAGTTGTGGATGAAAGATGGATCTGTATTGTCGTATCAGCTGCGAGATCCTCTGCTACTAGATGATGAATCTGAGGAGTCTATTGAACATGGTTGAAAGTCGTATCTGTTGTTGGATCCTCTGCTACTGGATGATGAATCTGATGAGTCTGCTGAATATGGCTGAAAATCTATAAGGCTTGGAAGGTATACAAAATATATAAGTTACATTTTCCTCCCCTCAACCTTATTTATTGACTTGTCCTCAAGTCATAACAAACTAAAAAGCAATGAAATGAAATCTGCTTCATCTGCTACAAAACATAGGTCTTCAAGTCTTCAACGCTCGATGGCATAAATCTTACTATGTGAATAAATGTGTCGGTGTCGAACATAGCAATAATTTGCTGACTTAGTGGTCATTAATGAATGCCCCTAGCCAACACAAGAGCTCCCACCATTGATTCCAATGGGAGTCAGGATGCCTAACACATCTTCGTAGGTACGAATAAATTTGTTGTGTTCGAGTCACCTACAAGATCCAACAAACAAGGGATATTAATGTACTCCCATTGTTCATTGGCAAGAGTACTTGCCATTAAGGCATGCAAGCCTCTAGGTGTTTTTACAAGGATAATTAGACTCTAGGACTTTGACTCAATGGTATCCATAGAAGCAGGATTTTATTTGCAGAAATAATGGGGAATGATAATGACATGGAAAATGACAATATGCTTGTAAAGAATGGATGTAAGGAAATGCATGGTGTATGAATAGATACTCTTGCTTTGAAAAATGGACATGGAAAAGGTATGCTTTATGGATTGACAATTGGTGGAAAATATTTTGCAAAATGGGAGTTGCAAAGTAATGGTTGTGGACATGGATTTGTTTTTAGAATTTTTCATGAATTTAGTCGTTTGAAGACCAATTGTGCGCACAATATAATCTCCTTAATGAATACTTGATCATCCTGTAACCTGTAAAAAATATTGGTACAAAGAAAACATAAGTGTGCTCTAGAAGAAATGGCCAGTTCTTACGCGAAAAATTCATACCAGATAAAACATATTAAGGACAATCAAAGTGTTGAAATTGACTTAATCATGATATTAAAATCAATCCCTTCTTAAAATAACCATGAAAAGTAATACTCCCTGTTGGTGTCAGATGAAATATGCTCGCCAAAAAGATTGGCATTAGAAAGATTTGTTGTATTCTGCATATTAGTATGTCATATAAAAGTATTCAATAGAAAACTATTATGATTTTAATGCCAACATGAAGTTATCGAAACAATTTAATCATCATCTATTGAATCCTCCAATTGATCGATCCTCAAAATTTGTCTCCAAGTGTTCCATTTTTTTTATTTTCAAACCTGCGTGAATTGTGTGAAAAGTTTGTTTGTTTTTTTTTAATTGTTGCCCTTGTACCCACTGTTGCAGTTTCATCCAGTTCCATTAGTCTCTCAATTTACATGCCACCAAAATTTTGTTTTATGCCAAAAACAATCACAAAACACTTAACATAATTTTTTATTATTTTTTAACAATCATAACATAACAATGATAACCTAATGTATTGATAACAAAATACATTACCAAAATAACAAAAGAAATTATAACTATATTAATTAATGCAATTATAAAAGATATTAATATTATTAACTTATAATTAATATATTAATTATTACATTTTTTATAACAACATAATTAATAGTAACAAACATTAACACCCATAATTAAAAATATAACAAAATTACAATTAACCAAATATTAATATATACAATGAATTTAAAAAGGTATAAATTAACAACAAAAATACAATTATAATAATTCTATTTAATAGAAATTTAATTAGAATTAATATTTCATATATTTAATTATAATAACCAAAACATCTCAAAAAATTATAACAAAATATATACCTTATACAAAATCAAAAAACAAATCCAATTACAAATCAAATTTCATTAAAACTAAAAACAAATAAAAATATAATATATAACAATAAATACAAAACAGATTTAAACTAAAAATGGAAAAGAAAACCCAAATGGAAAATCAAACGTAAAACAAAACAAATGGAAAATCAAACGGTAAACCAAAACGCATGGAGGGTTGATGGAGAGTAATAGAGAGTGTGAGGCATTGGGATTGCGCTGAAGCGTTAAACATGTCCAAAAGAAGCCGTGGTAAAAAGGGACAGCGCCAAATCTAAGTCAAGCAAGTTCACTTCAAAGTTCCCAATTTTCTTCGAATATCTTAAAACGGTATCATTCACAGTTTTTATTACCTTTAATGATTTGAGTTATTATTTTCATATATGAATCATTGCATAAATTACAGATGCCCTCCAGTTTTAGACACATCAACTTCAACTTAAACTCGCTAGGCTTTAAAATCACTTCCAATTGTCTTCAGCAAGTCAGGAATTTGCGAGTAATGAGGCTGGAGTGCAAAGTTTAAAAAAAAAATGCGACAAGAGTTGGGACATGTGGTAAACGGTTTGCAGGAATTACCGGAATCTATTTCCACGCGTGGATCTTTAAGAACGTTGGACATAAGATTTTGTCTTGGTTTGTAGTATAGTGGTGAGTATTCCCGCCTGTCACGCGGGTGACCCGGGTTCGATCCCCGGCAACGGCGCCAAAATGTTGGGTCTAAAATGCGGATGCAAATTAGAGTTTAAATTAATGTCAACCCGGGAAGGTAAACTTAGAAGTGCCTATCTAAAATATATAGATCTAGAAAGATTTCTAATTCATTTATGTAATATATGAGGAAAGAGGCTCCTAACTTAGGAGAACCAGGTTATCCTTCCCTACAATACTACTTTCATGAAGATAAATCTAAGAGCACTAATCAACAATGGCTTATGATGCAGAAGATGTAAAAGAAGAGGCTCCTAACTAAGGAGGTCCAGGTTGTCCTTCTTCACAACTCTACTATATCACAATCACCATTGCTTCAAACAAGAAATGCATAAATAACTTTAAATGAGAAATGGAGAATGAAATTCAGTTTTAGTTCAAGATCAAATAGAAGGGGAATTTAACTTAAATTCCTTTGTGTTCCTTAATATGTAGATTAGAATTAAACCAATATTCATTCAGAAATCATCACACATCTAAATACATTTGAAACATAAATTAAATTATACCTAAAATAAGCATGCAAGTGAGGCCATGGGGGCCCTCCATAACTCCACAAGAATACCACCTCAAAGGGAACTCAAATGTAGAAGCAACAAAATCAAAGTATGAGCCTTTATTTCAAAATCTCCATCATGATGTACAAACTAACTTCTTAAGATTACAAATGAAGATTTTAAGATTCTAAGATTACAAATGAAGGAGATTGTACTCCTATTTATACAATGAAATGGGATAACAAACTCATAATGATGATCCACTAATCTCTCTTTTAGTTCCATACATCTCTCAACCATTTAGACACATAACCCCCTTTTGTCCTTGATCCTCTCCATGAGATCATCATCTTCTCCATGAGGTTTATCTTCTCAAATTCGAATTTGATCCTTCAAGGCCACATAAAGGTGTCTTGGAAGCTTCCTTAGAACCTACACATGTCACAAAAACAACCCACTTTCCATATATAAAGTAAAATATATTATTTTCTAATATCTAATCAAGAATTTCTCTCAAAAATGCTTAAAAATAAATAATATTTGGAAAAAATAAATGAGACCCATTAATGGTGAATAATAGGGAAAATGGAGTGACAAGGTGGTGAATAGTGAGTGATATAATGGAAGCATAGGTGAAAAATGTATGGTAATGAGTGATTTTTGCATGACATTTTGAAGCCCAACACCAAGTATACTTGTAAAACTTTGTAACATTGAAAGATTGTATAATATATTATATTCGGGCAGACGCATTGTTCAGGGAGTTGCCCCTCCCTTTATATTGTGCAATTGTATTCTCTTGTATAATTACTGATGATAATGAATGTGTATAGGTGTTCATTGGTATAAAGGAAACATAATAATTACTTCGTTGAGAAACACAAACTAAGTAGGACATATGGTTAGGCGTAGTACATAAACATAAGTATTGGTGAAAAGAAAGTGTTCGGTGGTGCCGCACCTCGCCAAGTATGGTTGGAAGACTACCGTAGGCCTTGGGGCGTCACAGGTAACCTCCTGGGAAGACCTGTTTACTAGGTGCAAGCCCTAGAAGTGATGATTGACACTATGTGATTCATTTCATTGGTTTCAATCCCACTTCTTCACCCCTGTGAGCATCACCTGATTCAATGAGTGCTAAGTGGACTATTCAAAAATCACGAGAAATTAGTCAGTTACGACTTCCTCTCATGGAAATGGTCATAAATGAATGACTTACTTAACTCAGTTGAATCCCAAAAATAATATCTACTAGCATTTGCACTAGACGTTGCAAAGAAAACGCCGTAAGGCAATAGATAACATATAACACTATGTAAAGCAATCGATAACATATAACACTATGTAAAGCAATCGAGAACATATAACACTAATTAACGCTTCTTTGCCCCACCACCTCCGAGCTGGCACCCGCTGTGCTCGCAACCAACACCCGCGCAATTTCAAATGATCCCTGGCGCCAAACATTCATTTGCTCCATTCGCACAACCGGAACAGGTCCTCTCTAGCATTCATTTCTCCTGTTCACGGTGCTTGCTCACCTCGTAGGTCCGCTCGCGGTGCTGAATCCCGACAGGTTGTGCCCTAGGCGTAAGGTAAATTATACTCTATGAACAATGACATCCACCATTTTGGTGGGCACCCGGAAGGCCCATGCTATAAATTGTCTGCATTGGCAGCTCCCAGCGTCTGGCGAAACAGATACATTCAAGGTCTCCATTTGGGTGCAGGTTCGAGCGACGCTGAAGGTGTTTTCCCATTGAAGGTGTTTTTTCCTTGAGCTTTATTGTGACTGTGTTATTGAAAAGCCCTATTTCTTTTCAACTTGTATGGATGTCTCGGGCTTGGCATGGTTGTTTGGCTGGATGTTTACATAGCAGCTGTGTGAAGGCAAAACACTCTTCTGCTTTATATTTGTTGTAACTTGTTTTATGGTGCATCTATAGGCAAAAAATCTGGAAGCAAGTCAATTATTTACACAGCAGAAACTTGAACAACACAGACGATGCCATAATGCCACTACACAACATATGCCCAAGAGCTAGTAAGACATGTATCCTTTCTAATTTATGGCAAACTATACTTTAGGAACTATTGAAACTGTAGAAAACTTTGGAACGTTAAGAAGGCATTCAACAGTTAAATAAGCCACCTTTGATGCAATACATGAGCTCCAGTGTTGGTTGGCAGTTTGAATTCTATTAATCCTCCAGACAAAACACCTTCGATGCTATTTATGAGCTTCCAGTGGTGGTTGGCAGTTTGACTTCTATATTATCATTCTCCAACAAATG
>APFE031702152.1:1365-24462 GCA_000404065.3 Pinus taeda | reverse complement strand
ATATTATAATATATAATAATCATCTGTTCTGTCATGTTTTTCAACATATGAGGCATTTATATATGGAATTGGGGCATGCAATTTATTTAATCTTCGATTCGTTCGTGGTTGGTGGGTTTTACAATTGGTGTTTGGAAATTGTTGAAGCTAGCCTCAGCTCATTGAGTAGCCTAGCCTTGCCTAAATATTCAACGCTCAATGGGGAAACAACACCCACTGCAGCTAGAATACT
Organism: Pinus taeda; assembly: GCA_000404065.3. Taxonomy (NCBI): domain Eukaryota; kingdom Viridiplantae; phylum Streptophyta; class Pinopsida; order Pinales; family Pinaceae; genus Pinus; species Pinus taeda. The sequence goes on along the minus strand of APFE031702152.1, from coordinate 24,230 downwards.
TATTTTTCGTGACAGGTCTTCAACTTTAGCTTTGTCCACAACATGAGGAGGATGATATCATATGCCCCCTTTTCCATTTATTTCCATTTTCTTGGTATTTTTCTCTTGTAGGATTATCAACCTTCCAACTTCCTTGGGATTCATCGCCTCTACCTCTCTTTAGTCCCTTCCATGCTTCGGTCTCTAGCCTCATGGCTTCTCTACTCATGCCCCCTATTGGTCTCTTGAATCCATCTGAGTCAACCCACATTTCTCTCAGAATTATCTCAGATCGCCTCTCCTCCTTTTTTCTATGCTCTCTCACCCCACTGGGCTCCAAAGGTGATTCTTTTCTTGACCCTATATGGCTTGAAGTTTACATCTCTCATGCTTTAAACATATTGCCTTTGTTAGTCCAAGATGTCAGTTTCACATGATGATTATTCCTCTAGCTGCATCCCCCCATCTATATCCCGACAATATGGAGCCTCTTTGGCACTTGTCTAGCTCCTTCACTCCTCTCCTTGGAGTCTAATTTTTCTAGCCTCTCAAATCTCGTTTTCATGTCATGCTAGTGAGCTCGAGTGCATAGAGGGGTTCCTTACTACCAAGGGAGGGCCCACAGGGGAAATGTGAGAATGCATCATCGCTTGGAGGATACAACCATAAAATATTGAGACCTCACCCTAGGTTTTATACAGGAAGAACTGACCCATGTTCAGGGAGAGGGATCTACTCAAAGGCCTCATCTCTCGTACATAGAATTTCTTGTAGAGCTGGCGAATTGGGTTCCTGATACTGGTCACACTCAGGGTAGGTACAACAAATACATGCAAGTATTCAAACTATAGTGGCACATGAAATTCTTACTAGGTTGAGTTTTTTTGGATCACCAAGAGCACCGAATAAATACTCTTCACTCTTTCAAACACCTGCATTCGCATATAAAGGACCTACATCGTAGAATGGAGTGTATAGAGTATCATCTTTCAATCCTAGCCCGATCTAGGGGAATAGCTAAGGATGACAAAGATCCATCCAGGTTGTTTCTATTGGATCAAACCCGTCTTCCTAATAGTATATCATGATTTTTTCATATTGGTATTTTGTTTTTGACTTTTTCCTTTAGCTAGTTATCCCTTAACTATGTTACGAAAGTTTATTCTTGGTGATCTTCAAGTGTCTACTGTGAGAAACTGACCTTGAAAATCCAACATTTCTATGTAATTTCTAGATTTGCAAGTAATACTATTCACCCCATCTATATATATACATATATAAACTGTGGATATAGAAATATGTAAACATTAAATAATGAGTATTTTGTTATATTATTTATAAACATTATTTATATAATTTAATTTATTTATTTTTTATAAAATATTTTATATAAACATTAAATTGTATTTTATTAATATTGAATTTAAATTAAATTTAAATTATTATAAAAGTATTATAATAAATTGATATAATATTTTAATTCTATATAAATATTTTTTTTCACAAGTATAATATTGTATATTTCATATGAAGAATATACATACACTTTTAATACTATTAATATTGTTGACATTCATCATATTATTTGTGAGAATTGAAGCTAGGTGGACTGAATTCCATTGTTTCCTTCAACCTACCCTAATTAGCAATGATATGCAAACTTTATTATTAAATATTATATATAAGTTTTAACCCCGTGTGTGTGTGTGTGTATATATATATAAATCTAAATTAATTTAAACAATATTATTAAATATTGAGTTTACAAATAAAATATATATGATTATATAAATATTAATATTAATTTAAATACAATTTAACAATTAATAAAAATACAAATTTAAACTAAAAAAATTAAATGCATATTATATAAATCAAATATAATCATTTAAATACAATTATTCAAATGCAAATCATACAATTATATAAAACAAATATAATCATTTGGCAAACTTGTGTGGAGAGAGAGAGTGGGAGAGGGGTGTAAAGAAAGAGTGGGTGGGAGGGTGTGGGTTGTGGAGAGAGAGAGGGCAGGGAAGGGGGTGAGAGGGTGTAGAGAGAGTGTGTGTTGGTGCGCGTGTGGTGAGATTGCTAAGAATTTGAGATATAATCTTTGTATCTACATATTTATAGAAAGAACTTCTCTTAGCTTCAAGGATTATAAATTCTCTGGCCTCCCCTCTCACTTCTAGCCTATTATACACTAAGCTTATTACTCCCCAAACTCCGTCTTTTATTTTATTTTAAATTAGATACAATATGTCAACCACATTCATTCTAAATACATAGATATAAAAGAAACCCAAACAATAAATGTTATACACAATCCTCCATCCACATCAAATTTCCATTAATACATGAATATATATCAAATGTTGTAAACATAAAAACATTAAACATATTTATTTTTTATTATTGCAAAAAAAATAAACATCAAATTTATAATCACTATAAACAAAGATTAAAAAAAAAACAATTTTTTATTTTATTTTATTTTTATAAATAAATATTTTATGTAAACATTAAATTATATTAAATTTAAGTATAAATATTAAAAATGTATAAATATACGGTATAATATTTTAATAAAATACATTTTTTAAATTCAAATTTTAATTACAATAGACCTATATTGTTTAAACATATAGCTTTACTTACATTTATATAAATAATAAATATTTTATTTTGTCCCTAACAAATATAGGTTAGCTCAATCTAGTTGGCAATAGTTCATAAAGTTTTGAAGTGTATTACACTCTAAGAAAATTAGATCATACCTATCCTAATATTGTTAATATTGATTAGACCATATCTATTTAATTAACATTTTTAAGAAATTATATATATTATATATATATATATATATATATATATATATATTATATATATATATATATATATATATATATATAACTTTTTAAAAATATAATATAATTTAAATAACAAATATTTTATTAATATTGAATTTAAATTAAATTTAAATTATTATAAAAGTATTACAATAAATCAATATAAAATTTAAACATTTTTTCACAAGTATAATGTTGTTTATTTCATATGAAGAATATATGTATATTGTCAATATTGTCAACATCTATCATGTTATTTACAAGAATTGAAACTAGGTGAGGTGGATTCCTTTCTTTCCTTCCAACCATTCAAAATAATCCTAATTAACAATGATATTATATAATATTATATTGATATTAAATTAAATCTAATTTAGTTTAAACAATGTTATTAAATATTGTAGCCCCAAGGGATAGCTCAATTGGTAGAGCCCTCCTTGCTAAGTACCCCTTATTGGGAGGCCATGAGGTCAAATCTATTCCATGCCCTTGGGTTTAGGCCACACACTGACCCCAACCATGATTGCCTTAAAAAAAATTGTTTGTAAATATTGAAATTGTTATTAAATAATGAATTTACAATTAAATGCATATGATTATATCAATATTAATATTAATAAAAATATAATTGAACAATTAATAAAAATACAAATTAAAATTAAATACAAAAATATAAATGCATATCATACAAATTAAATATAATCATTTAAATACAATTACTTGCCTTAAAAAATGCTATTAAATATTAAATTTACAATTAAATGCATATGATTATATAAATATTAATATTAATAAAAATATTATTGAACAATTAATAAAAATACAAATTAAAATGAAATACAAAAATATAAATGCATATCATACCAATTAAATATAATTATTCAAATGCAAATCATACAATTATATAAATCAAATATAATCATTCCCCAAAGTGTGTGTGTGTCAAATATAATCAGTGCCCAAAGTGTGTGTGTGGGGAGATGCAATTCACATTCACTATAAATACAAACATTAAATAAAACTATAACAACAAACTTTATCATACACACTCATAAACGAAGTAAAAAATATCATCAATCATTAAACATTACATGAAAAGAATATAAATACACATCACTACACAAACAAAAACCATTTTAATGCATTTGAAAATTTAAAATGTGTAAAACATATATAGGACAAGCAAAAACCTTTTTAATGCATTTATAATTCTTAAAATGTGTAAAGTATACATAGTATAATTAATTGAAATTGATTTAGGATCTCAAATTTCAAGTATATTTTATAATTTACATAGATGTACTATTAAATATTTTAACTTAAAATCTATGATGTTAACTACTTTTAAACATGACCAAAAAAGAAAAATAAAAACTAAGAAATGGAAAAAGAGAAAGGATGCACAAACCCTTAAGAACAACCATGGTTTATTCTTAAGGGCATCGAGAAGGAGGCTTTTAGCCTTTCAACAAAAAAAAATATTTTTTATTATTATGTAATTTTCAAGAGTAATTACACAATGAATAAATATTAATTTCTTTTGAAAGTGATCTATGTCAATCATTTCACCTCTTTCACCATAAACAAAATAGACATGTAAATGCTCCTTAGGTTGTGCCATGCACATATATTAAAAACAAATATCTTTTAAAATTCAACAACAATTTAAGTGGGCAAAAATATACATAGATTGCTCTACCAAAAATGCATAAATACAATGTAAATATCGATTCTTACCGTACCAACTACTTTCCTCAAACTCAAACTCAATCGTGGAAAAACAAAGCAAATACCCCAAAACCCTTCATAACACTCGGCCCCTGCGGATCTCGGGGTGGATCACTGCCAGGTCATCCACCTTCCATTGCCCTTATGGATCTCATCAATAAGTGCGTCCTTTGACAAACAGATTGAAAGGCTATTGAAGCAGCACATCGTGAGGTTCAACTGCTCTGCCGAATCATTAAATCAAAACCCAATTCCTTTGTGAGAAAAACCTTAACAGGTACAGTGCATAATTTCGAACCCAAGATCTCCATTTATGGTACAGAAAATTTAGAATGAAAAGATTCCACGAATCTTACCACCATTTTTATACTGTCCACCAACATAACCATGCGGCATAATATAATTTTCACACAGTACAGGTCATGCACAGTACAGGTCATGCAACTCTGCGTCATGTGAAATCTATGCGTCCTGTGCAACTGGTTACCAGGATTACCTCCTCTGGTATGCGACTAAATTCAGCCCGATATGCAGATTATCGTGGCCGAATATCGAATTACCACCGCCGGAAATGCTACTTAACTGCCCGGGATATGCGGATTGTCGTCAATAGAGATGCCAATTATATTTAAATACGCGACTTATCACATGATATGCGAGTTCCCACAAGATATTTGAATTATCGGCAGCCAATACGCCAATTGTCGTCTGATATGTGAATTATCAACAGTGGATAGGCGATTAGTCGTCCGATACGCGAATTATAACTTAAAATAGGCAGATCATTACGCTGAAATGCTACTTATCAAAGCCAGATATGCGCATTATTGAGAGAGATGTGGATTATATGTGTATCATTGCGCTGGCATGAGACATGCCTTTGCCGTTTATGCGACAGATTTCAGCTGGAAATATGAGTAATCGCCGTGAATACGCCGATTATTTCTGGTTATGCGAGCTATAACTACCATTATCCGAGTTATCGCCAACGACTACGCTAGTTATCATTTGATCCGCGAATATCACTATATACGCGGATTATCAGTCGATAAGCGACTTATCGACATTGATTATACGATTTATCAGTGGATACGCAGATTATCAGAGCAAGATCTGCAGTTCATTATGCTGATACGTGAGTTGATGGGTGAGTTGTCTCTGCTGTTCACGCGATTGATGTGAGCTGGTAATCACTGTCGAATATGTCGGTTATCTTCTGGTTATGCGAGTTATTCCCGATCGCTGCCAGTTATGTGGGTTTATTTCCACTGATGCGAATTGCTCTGCCATTTATACGAGTGATCAAAGTATCGTAGACATGACTTCGTTTGGTTGCGCCGTCCCATCATAGTGGGAGACATAGGCAAAGTATGTTCTTGCTTCTGCGTTGGCTGAGCGAGAGGGTGAATCTGGCAATTCATGTGTGAGCCCCTGTTTTGTTCATCTCTAATAGGGCCGGGTGCACTACTACCTGTGGATTGATCGAATCCTCACATTCTTTATTCAGTTGAGATTCCTCCCCCATATGACTGGGTCAAATTAATTTTTCTTTCTCGTTTCCATTAGATTACTCTCCTTTGATTTAACACTGTCAGAGTGACCATATATCCAAAATACGCTTCTCCTCTGTCTTCATCCCATTGGAGCATCCACAAGAAGATGATTCAAACTTGCCACTATCAGAGTTCAATGGCATTTTTAAAACATTTCAAGAGAAAAATGACTAAAATATTTATTCCTTTCCATTCATGAAAAAAATAAATAAATTCAACTCTATTATTGTGAAGACTTTCATGACTGGTCAGACATTCAATAAATAAACATCACGATGGACTCCAAACAATGCATTATTGTTATGAGAGTCCCCAAACATTCAAGAAAATTTTAAGAGGCTCTCTTAGACTTGCCAAGCTTTGAACTTGTTGCATGCCATTGGAAAATAAAGAAGAACTTGTTACATGCCATTGGGAAATAAAGAAAACTGTATTGAGTTGGACTACTGAGGGCTCCCTAAAATGGCCTTGGTCAAGAGCATGAATAGAGTTTGGAAGGTTGAGTGATTATGGAGGGAGATTACCATGAAAAAGGCCATAATTATGGAACAAGAACAGGGGACTATATGGAGTGAGAAGGGAAAGTGACCATCGGGGATTTACAAAAATTATACATCTTAAATATCACCAAAATTCTTTAAAAAATTTAAAGAATCCTTACCAATGCCAATATTATTACAAATATTCATACACTTTTATCAAAGCAAACAAAACTCATACCAGACCAGACACTCATACAAGCATACATGACATGGAGCTCCAAGACAAGATAAGACGGCCTAGCGCAATGCAAGTAGCCATGGAAGGAGGAGGAGGTTAGGGCAAGGATTAAAAAAAAATATCATTGGTTGGTTTCAATGGTCATGATTTTCTTGACTTCCAGCTCTGCAAAAAAACACTTCTCTCCACCGCCAGATCCGCAAACAAAGAGCACAATGTCAGTATGTTGTATCCTTCCAATTAAATTGTGTGTCACGTATATGTGAATGTTTAAAGTTCATCATATGACATTATTGCAGATCTACTTTCCTTTTCACCTTTCTACGCAAATTATTATACTCAAACTTAGCCTATATTCACGACCATTCAACACTCTATACACGTGGAAAGAATATGTTGGAAGCTTAGAGTGTATTTGTATTAACGCTTTATAAGGGAATGGAGAGGGAATGGAGGGGTGATCTTTTAGTCATTATTTTTTTTATGTGTATTAAGCTCACACTGCTTAGAGGATGGGTGTGGTAGGATTATTGTTTAAGCTACCCGCGTGAGTACTTTTGCATTTTGCTTTTTCAATATAGTTTTATTACCTATGTTAAGTTTAATGTTTCTTTTTGCTTCTTTTTTTACCCTTTTATTATAGTTTTAGTACCTAAGGTTAAGGTGAATGACTATAGTTAAGGTTATGATTCATCAATATGTTAGTTTTTATGACCAATCCATTATATGTTTTAATTTCGGTTATGATTCATCAATATGTTAGTTTTTATGACCAATCCATTATATGTTTTAATAAGAAATCAAACATGGAAAACAAATTGTGGTTTTATAACAAAATTATATATCATGAACATGAAATATTTTAAATGTTGTTTGATGGGAATTAAAAAAACATGTCTCTATGTCAACAATATCAGTCCAAACTTATGGAATTGTTGATGGAGTGGCTTGATATTGATATCGTAATGGAACATATTTTATGGGTTGATATTTATAATGGATTGTAATTTGAGTTAACCATCTACATCATTTGCAATCTAGTGATCCATGAGAATATGAGATGATGGGTACAAGTTGTTACTCAAGCATGTGCACTGGTTCATGAAAAATAAAATTCACATTAAAAGAAGCTCAACTAACGTGTGTAGGGTATTAGCAGTTCCCACAATTGAATCCAATAGGAAAGAAATTGCAACCACATCTAGATCAAGCCTACAATAATTAGAATCTTTATTGCTAGATAAAGAAATGTGACAATGTCACCCGCTTGCAAAAATGAATAGGTTTTGATTACAAAATCCTTCGATCTTACTCGAGAACTTAAAAATGTTTCCTAATGCAAAATGATTTGAATGGAAAGACATACATGGAAATGGAGATCAATACATTAGCTAATTGGAAAAGTATGATCTATTTTGGATTTGGATGTTGAGGTAATCCAGTAGCCTCTAAACCAAATTGAAATATTCACAATAAAATGTAAGAAATCGACTCATTAACATCAAATATTAGATCACTTTCAACACAAAACTTGTGCTCTTAAGGAAATAAAATTTGTTGTAATGAAGAAGAAAACAACATAGGCAAGGGTAGATCAATTTGTTCTTGTGCATGCATGACTTGGATCCTTTAAAACAAATGTCGAATGGAAATCTTCTTTTGAAACTGATCAATGGAGGTCAAATGAATTTGTGCAAATGGGTTGAAAATTTGTTGAGATTTTTGTGGGCAATAATAAATTGAAGAACACACATATTTGGATGATGTAAATTTAGGGAGTTTCTTTGATGATTTACACAACAAATTCCTCTTCATTTTATTGACAATATTATATAAATTTATTATCAAGTGAGTTGGACACTATGTCAAATCCTGACCTCTTCTAAGAACTTCGATCCAAACTAGTTGCAAGAAAAGAAAAAAACAAGAGAATTTATAGTATTTCTTATGAAATTGAACGTCATTGTAATGATTACCATCATTGACCAAGAGTAAGTTCAGGATTGGTAATGGGAGTGTAGCCACTCATAAGGTGCCTTTAAGAATAAGACAATACATAGTTGGCTAGACTAAAGGAAGAGGATGTGAGAAAGTTCAATTGTTCCAAGAAGAGGAAAGAAAAAAGTTATCAAGAGGCAAAGAAAGTATACATTAGAAAAACATTTAAAGAAAATAACTAAAATAAGAAACTCATGATACAAACCCTTGATTGAATTATAAATAATTGAGCAAGGAAAGAGAAAAAGAAGATATGAGCTATTTGATTATATGGACCATTGTGAATCTACAAAGAAGAAGTTTCAGTGTAGTAATGGGTCAACAAAGTGCCAAACCTATTTGAGTCAAGAGATGATGAATGATAGGATGTGGAAGATGGAACAACTATAACAATTCCTAATCTATATGAGATATGAATATGGTGGAGGCAGGGTTGGGAGCTTGCATATGTTGAAAAAATATAACAATTGTGGAAGTCAAAGAGTGGAGACCTGCAATATTTAGAATTGTAAATCCAACATGACCATGTCTTGATATTGATGAAATACTCTACTTCCACTTGCATAAATAATTTGGTATAACATTAGTTTGGAGTGTGGAAAATGAATATTATCAATTTACTAATAGAACTTCTATGTAAAGGTTAGATGGAATGCACTTGGATCAATGCTATACTTGAAGGAGGAGAGACTTTCTTACATAATTTGAAAATATCATGGTAGACGTGTGGTATGCATCCCTCACCAAATTTAATCAATAGAAAAGTTAAAACACATTTGATAGTGAAATTCAATGAAGAGACATAATGTTATGAAACCAGCTCAAAAAAAGATAGAAAAGAGAGATCAACGCCTTAGAATTCAGCCTCTTCGAGGGGGCAACCTCCTTTACATTACACAAATGAACAATTCTTGGATGATTCAAATGAAAAAACCTCCTTTCTATATATAGGAGTCTATGGAGTCACAATATAACCCAGCCGACCTAACAATAATAATATAAAGCCACAAAAATAACAATAGAGGGATTCTATGGGGCACAGTAATAAAAATATGGGGACAATAGGGGCTCAACAATATTAATAAGGGATACAACTACAATAGTAATGGGGTAATCACTAGTATTATAGGGACCTAACATGCCCCTCTCCTTCAAAAAAGTGTTGTCCTCAACACTTGAGTAGTTTTGGACCTTTCTCTATAAAATTCTCATCCTCCCATGTGGAATCTTCAGCAGATAAGTTCTTCCACTTGATGAGATACTCCGAAATTAATCGATTTCGTAGCTGTCGAGTTCTTGTTTCTGTGACTGCTTCCGGTTCCAATATAATTTTTCCTTCCTCGTCAAGTTCTGGCAATATTGTTTGTACTGGGAGCTTGTCGCCTATAACCTCTTTAAACATGAAACATGGAAGACTGGGTGCAATTGAGAAGCTGCAGGAAAATCCAATTTGTATGCCATAGTACCAATCTTTTGCAACACCTTGTACGGACCATAATACTTTGGTGATAATTTATCATCCTTCTTAGCTTGCTTGAGGGACATTTGTTATATGGTTGTAGCCATAGGAATACCCAATCAGCTACATCAAAACCTCTTTCGCTGTGATGTTGATCTGCCTGTTGTTTCATTCTATTCTGTGCCAACATGTGGTTATCCTTTAAGAGTTGGAGGACTTGTTGTTGATGTTCGATGTGATGTTCCACTGCTTGAACCTGATAGTTTTCTCTTAAATATAATGTGATGGATGGTGGCTGATATCCATAAAGTGCCATAAAAGGGGTCATTTTTATTGCTGTATGGAAGGAAGTGTTATACCACCATTCAGCCAGAGGCAACTATTTGACCCATTGTGTCTGTTTATCATATACAAAGAAACGAAGATATCCTTCCAAATATTTTTTTACTATCTCAGTTTTCCCATCAGATTGAGGATGATAAGATGATCTATGAGCTAACTAAGTACTAAGACAAGAAAATAATTCTTTCCAAAAATTTGCAGTGAAAACAGGATCTCTATCACTTACAATAATCTTTGGGTTTCCATGTAGCTTTTGAATTGTTTCCATAAATGTAGTAGAAATTGTACTAGCTATAAATGGATGTGATAATGCACAAAAGTGTGCATAATTGGTAAGTCTGTCAACTACCACCATGATGACACTCTTTCCCTCAGACTTGGGTAAACCAGTGATAAAATCCATTGAAACCTCCTCACAACGTTGGCTTGGAATGGATAAAGCTTATAATAAACTCGGACTCTTAATTGTTTCAACTTTATTTTGTTGGCAAACCAAACATTCTACCACAAACTTTTGAATATCCGATTTAAGGCCATCCAAAAAAAATTCCTTCTTAACCCTGTGGTAAGTTTTTAAAAACCCTGAGTGCCTCCTAAGGAAGAAGTGTTCAATTCCATAAGAATCTTTTGTTTGAGTTGTGAATTCTTACAGAGGTATAAGCAATCTTTGTACCACAACGAATCATTTTGCTAGCTAAATGTACCAGATGTACTAGAATCTTGTTGTAACTTTCGAATAAGTGCCCACACTTCTTCATCATTATTTAACATATATAAAAAAATAATTTATATATATATATATATATAATATTATATATATATATTCTCATTGTTTGAACTCCCATATATATATACATATATTGATTTTTTTTTTAAAGTTTTATTTGAAGTTTAATAAATAAATTTCCATTAATGTAAATGTCTTTTTAATGATAATTTAGTAATAAATAAATAATTTTAAATTTGATTATAAATTCATTTCAAAAAGTTTTTGTGAAGGTTATATTTTTTTCTTAAATGAATGTATATCTTATTTAACATTCCAAATATTAATACTTTAAAGAAAATCACATATATATATACACCATGAATTTTAAAATTTCAAAATTTTGTTTGTAATTCACTTAAAATTTTAACATAAAACCATTTCTAATTTAAAAATAAATTTAATAATTTGTTTAAATAAACTGATATTAATAATGATGAACAACGCCACTTTAAACGAAATAAATAACTAATTTATTAGTTAATTAATTTGTTGTGGTATAGAATGGGTGAAGTTTATAACTTGTTATAATAACATAAAAATATATGACCATCGATTTTCTTTGTAAGCATCATCACCATTTTTTGTAAGTTTGAAAATCACATGTTTTCATGATTGCTTTTAATCAATATATACTTTTAACCAATATAAATAATCACAACATCACAAGGGACTATGACCATGATTTTTTTTAAACCGCAATCATTCAATGAACATTTAAAAATATATAAAAAGTACCACTTGATGATGATAAAATACAAACAAAAAAAACATAGAATTTAAAAATTAGTTTACAAATTGATGTTTTATGATCATAGAATTTTAAATGTATGTGGTTTTAGTTTATGTTATGTATTTTTTTGTTGTGCTCTTGTTTTCCTTTGGTTGTTTGTTATGTTTGTATGTGTATAATATTTTTACACATATGTAATATCATATTCAGTAATTACTTTTCTAGTGTGTACAATTTGTATACTAAAGTATTGATCTTTAGTTTGTATTTTAATTTAATAAAATCTTGTTTCTTCTACAAATGAAAACAACATCATGAATGAATTTGAATTTTAGCAAGGACCACTATTCAATGAACATTGTTTTTAATTAATTATTTTTTATAATTAGATAGAATTTTTATGATGAAAGAGTTTTAAATGTTTGTGCTTTTATTTTATGTAATGTATGTGTTTGTTTGTTTATTCTCTTGTTTCTATGTAAACTTTAGAGCACTAGAAATACTTTCATTAGAATATGGTGTATGGATGGTCATTTCCAAAATTAACTACTGACTTGATACACGTAAAATTTATGATGATTTTACATACAAAATATAATATCCAAGAATTGCACTTCCAATTAATTGAATGTGTATTAAACTATATATGTTCAAATTAGCATTTAGTTTAACAAAATTTTATTTATTTTTGCAAATGACCATGTTTTTCTTTGTTAGTATCATTATTCAATGCATCTTTGACAATCAAATTATTTTATAAGTATTTTTAATTAATATATAGTTATAATTAGTTACAAAGGCATGTCTCATGATGATAGGGTTTTATATTTTTGTGTTTTTATTTTATGTAATGTGTTTACTTGTTTGTCTTTGCTCTTGTTTTGTGTTTCTATGTCTACAAATTCTACAACACACAAAAATCTCTTTCCTCAATGTGTGTGTTGGAGTTCCTGGAACTTCATGATTAACGCTCCCCCTTTATACATTTTCTTGTGTATTTTCGGCTTCCTCATTGGTAGGAGGATCCATTTCTTCAGCATTCTCTTCTTCGTTAGGCAACTGCTATGGGAATTGCCATCTCTTGGGTTTATTTCTTGCTTTCTTCCTCATTTCAAGTGCATTCTTGGCATCAAGACATGAATTTTGAGGATGTCCCATTTGTCGTCTTATTCAGCATCTAAATGTTGTGTTCTCAAAATCTAGGAACTGTGTCGAGCACTTCTTCTTGTCCGTCAAGAGAATATAATCCGACAATCCTTTGTTGAGGTCCACCTCCACATAAATTCTGGCAATTGTGTAGATTTGTTCGTCAATAATTGTGTATCTTTATTTATGTATCACCCTAATATGTTCCCAATGGATTCAATCACTTTATGGATCCATAACTGTAGGGGTAGATTATGCAATCTAAAGAAAACCGACATTTTAGATACTACCATTATATTAGCATTGAAATATGGGAACCAAGGGGTGACAAAAGGTCCCTCAAAGCCCCAAGACCATGGACTGCCTTACAATATATATTCACAATCCTCTCACGATGCAAATTTTACTATGAAAAAGCCCATGGAGGAAAGGTGAATCTCACAATTTATCATCTAATTTATGAATATCCAATGGAAGAGATCCACTCTTTTTGGCCAAAATTGTTGAATCTGCATGGTATTGCTTTAGATTCATATGTTTTGAAAAAATAATTTGTTTATGGTAGATCTACTGTGATTACTCAGAATTCACTTAGTTTTTCCACTATGTAGGGGTTGGGTATATTGTGTGTCGGATTTGGTGTTGTTGAGGAACCAAATTCCTTTGAGGATATGTAAGAACAAAAAGCCTCCATTAACTTGCCCTTGATTTCATTTTGCTCCTTTGTGAATACTAGATTTGGACACTTCCCCTATGATGTCTGAATTTCTTGGCCGAGGTGATCCTCCCTGAAGCTTCAAGTATAATATATGGTGGATGACATGAGGATGTTATAATCTTGTAACATCACATCTTCCTGGATGGATTTCCCTCCAAAGATCAGACGTTGTAGGAGCATAGGGATACCTAGAGTAAGCATGATTTTGTGCTTTGATTGTTTGACATGATCTGTGGCCCGAACCCAAAATAATATTGATTTTCCATTTTCGTATTTGATAAAAAATTGGTAGGCTACTAGATTGAGTGCCCATACTTCACAATCACACAGATATTTAGTCTAATCAATGGATAAGTGTGCAGATGGAAAGAGTGAGAGTGATTTGCATGGAAGTACTCACTTCATAAATGATGTCCAGACCATTAAATCCACCCACTTTGATGGAGTAAAAATCTAAATTTGCAAAAACCAAAGTAGACTCTCTAGATCTAACACTACTCCTCCATTTTGAAAACCTAATGTGCTGAGGGGATTGAGAATATCCAGATCCAGTATCTTTAACAATAAATATATGAAATAGAGTGCTAGATGTAGAAGATTCACTTTTGTAGCCAACATTTTGCCTTTAAATCTGACCGATATTTGCCTTGTGACTAAGAACAGACAATTATAAGATTTCTGCACTAGAGTCACCTTAATCCTACATAGGCCCATTCCCAAATCATGAATGTGATTCCCTTTGCTTCCTTCTATGCCATTGTGTACATACGGGGTGAGAAAATACTTTGCATCGACGATCTGGTGAATGATACTATCAACAGCTGGGGCTATAATTCTCCATCCCCGCACAAGAGACTGAAACCGATATTTACTCCATTGAAAAAATCCATTATTAGACCCGTGAGTAGTGAGATTGTATCCTAGCAATGACGCGAAAGGTGGATTTGATGTTTGAAGAATCATGACTACATAAGGAAAGAGAAAACATTGGGAAACCCTAGCCATCGCACCGAGCTCGTCATCTTGACATAGTTCCCCTATCAATATTTAATTTGATTTTTTAATTAATATATTCTTATCTTACATTTTAATCAATTTTTTTATTTAATTCAATGATTGTAAGTTCATAATTAGTGCATTAGTTAGGTAATTTTTTATGCTACAAAATGGGTGGAGTTTATAACTTGTTAAATCTATTTAGTACAAAATCAAATTTTCACAAATATTTTTAGTCAATAAACTTTATAGATACAAATGACCACGACAATACCACAAGTAACAATGACTATAGATTTTCCTTGTAAGAATCATCACCAGTTTTGGTAAGTTTGAAAATCACAAGTTTTCATGATTTCTTTTAATCAATATATACTTTTCAACAATACAAATAATCAAAACATTAGAAGTGACTATGAGCATGAATATTTTTTTAACCGCGATAATTCAATGTAAAACTAAAAATATATCAAATGGCCCTCATGATGATGATAAATAAAAACAAAATAAACATGAAATACAAAAATTAATTTACGGATTGATGTTTTCTGATGATAGAATTTTAAATTTATGTTCTTTTATTTTACGATATGTATTTTTTTGTTGTGCTCTTTTTTGTGTGTAGTTGTTTGTTTGTGTATAATATATTTACACATGTAATATCATATACAATAATTACTTTTAGATGAGTAGAATTTGTTTATTAACTTTTGAATCTTTAAATTCCGGTTTAATTTAATAAAATCTTATTTTTTCAACATCATGAATGAATTTGAAATTTTGTAAGCACCAATATTCAATGCACAATATTCTTTATAAGTATTTTTAATTAATATGATTTTTATAATTTGTTACAAGTTGATGTTTTATGATGATAGAATTTTAAATGTTTGTGTTTTTATTTTATGAAATGTATCTGCTTGTTTGTTTATGCTCTTTCTTGTGTATAGTTTTAGAACACAAGGCTTTCATTAGAATATCTCGTATGGAAGGTCATTGCCGAAATTGTCTATTGACTTGATACCTTTATGATTATTTTACACACATAAATAAAATATGGAAGAATTACAGTCCCAATTAATTGAATGTGTATTAAACTATATATGTTCAAATTAGCATTTAGTTTAACAAAAATTCATTTATTTTTCCAAATGACCATAACATCATGAATGGCTATGGATTTTGGTAAGTATCACTATTCAATGCATCTTTGAAAAATATTTTTAATCAATATATATTGATAATTACTTACAAATCCATGTTTTATGATGGTAAAATTTCAGATGTTTGTGTTTTTATTTTATGTAATGTATTGATTTGTTTGTATGTCTAATAAATTCTTGAACACAATAAAACTGGTGTTAGAATAACTTGATAAAATAATTTATATCATGATTTTAAGCATGGATAGTATGAAATGCAAGATTACACTTCAAATGAATTGAATTTTTACATAGCTTATCTATGCTCAATTTAAGAAAAGTTCACTTATTTTGGTAAATGACCATGACATGATGAATGAAAATGTATTTTTTTTTTAACCACCGCTATTCAATGTGTGTATTTTAAAATCACAATTATTTTGAGTTAATATATTCTAATAATTAATTACAATTTTATGTTTTATGATAGAATTTCAAATGTTTGTGATTATAGTTTATTTTGTGTATATGTTTTTATTTGTACACATATAATAATTTAACCCATACACAAAGATCGTATATAACAATTACACTTTAAACAAATTGAATTTGATATTAACTTATTTTATGTGCAAATTTATGTGAAAAATTGATATTCATTTTAACATCATCCCATTTATTTCTACAAATTATCATAGCATCTATTAATTAACATATATTTCAATAAAAGAAATAAGTATAATATCACAAATGATTATTATAATAAATGTTTTGCAAGCACAACTACTCTAACACATTTAAAAAAATATACAACAAAGCATTTATCATAATTTGCAAGAACTTATGTACTTTAGAAATTAATTAGCTGGAAATTGATGCTTTATAATGATAGAATTTTAAAATGTGTTTTTATTTTTTAGTATAGATTTATTTATTATGTTCTTTTTTTCCTTTTTGTAGCACGATTTTATGCAAATGACACTCAAATCCGAGTTTGTATGGTCATGCTATTTGTGGTCAAAGTTTTGCTCAAACTTAACCAAGTGGCCAAGTTTTATGAGGTGAGAAATCCAAAGAGACCCTATGCACATAATTCGTCCAGCAATGCGGGTGAATTTGTAGGATGGTTAATTTTTCCAATTATCCTTATTTTCGGCAGATTTAAAAATGGCCAAGTTTTAAAAAAAAAAAACTATTAAAAATGGTAAGCGAGTCAAGCCCACTCACCCAACCGAAGAACATTGTTATATTTTAAAAAACCCAAAGAAGGGTTAGCGGGTCACCACCCATGCCGAAACCCACCATATAAAAGCATATTATATGTATTGGGTGGCCTGAACGCTGGTGGACCTGACCCCACCTCCATAAAGATGACACATGGTGCAGTTTGGAGGCAGTGAAGCTTCAATCTAGCTAGCCTGCCTCTTGGGTGCCTCCACATTTCGAAATATATGGCAGTAGTTCCAATGGACCCAACCACATGCCATAAAAAAACATGAGTACAACACTGTATATACTATGTGGGGTGCGGGAATATTGAACCCCCAACCACTCTCACTATTAATGACTCTTTCACTGTTAGGCCAAATGACAAAATTTGTTTAATCCACTCGTAAACATACATATATGCTTGAACTTTCTATTTGAAGGAGCCATGAGAGGACAGAGTGTGTGGAACCCTGAATGTGGAGGATCTCAAGATGCTTAAAAGATTCCCTTGAGGTCTAGAGGTGCCAGTGACCAAATTCAACAAGAGGATAGTCATTTTTTCAAGTTTTCTTACCTGGAGTCCATCCATGTAGACAAAATATTCATTTGAGCAACATAAATGTACGTGCCCAGTGACAAATAATCTTTGGAGAATCTTGTGGAATCTTAAAGATTCCTTTGGAGGCAAATTTTTTACCGAGGCAAAATGCTGTCAACCTTATAGTCATTTCTCACATAATTTCACAAGGAGCACATTAGTGTGCTCCAAATATTCATATGAGCAATAGATTACCTAACCATCTTCCAGAATGAATCTCTAGGTGAATCTTCAAGATTCCCAAGGGTACGAAATTTGACGGTGTCACAATAGAAAAGTTTGCATTTCATTTTACACCACTCATCACTAGAATTAAATGGTGTAGCCCATTTCAGCAACTGAGGTCTTAATGTTTTGGCAATCTTTAAAAGTGGAGGTGTATGATGTAGTCATGTTATGTCTTTCTTCATGATTTCTTAAGATGGTGTCTTTATTGTTGAGATCTCTGATTACCATTATGTTGAGGGACACTTGTTGCCAGATTATGTGAAATTGTTTTAGCTTCTCATGTTGAAGGAGGACCCATTTGAGTGAGGGTTCCTGTAGGGAGAAAATCGCATGGAGAGACACACCACTCAATTTAAATGTATTTTTCCTTGTAATGATAAAGAATGTACTATGTATTCATGATCACCTTGTAGCATGAATGAAGTGACCTCCACTCTCTTGAAACTAGGCCCGGAGACATAACCCACGATGCGTGAACTCCATTATTAATGTGTTTTTGCTCATTGGTTTGATGGTTGTTGTTATGTTTCATATTCTTTACAATAAGCACAAGTGGTATATCATGCTCTTTTAAATTCAATTCTGCTAGCATCATAGAAGTAAAATATCTTGGATAATTCCAGTAGCTAAAGAGATTTGGATCAAGTTTGGTATCATAGCAGTCTTCTCATTGATGTGAACTGTGAGTTTGATTGATTGGAAGTGCAACAAGAATTGAAATGGAATCATTCTTGTGGAATTTTGTTATGTTGTCATATTCAAGAGTTCATGTGTTGTATTGAATAATTATGATAAAATGTTATTTCGTGTTGTCTTCACGACAGTTGCATACTATGGTATATCCTTTGCATTTTATTTTTTAATAATTTCACCATCCAATTTTACATTGAGTTGAAGAGAACCTATTCCAATTTGTTAAACCTACTTTTACTTACAAGGTATGGTAATCATATGTATATTTTTGTGTTGTCTTCATAATTAGTTGTTATCATCTTTATATGGACCCTTTATTTTCTTCTTTTAGGTTCTTTTTTATTCTTGATTTGTTTTCCTTAGTAGTTTATCCTCGTTTTTCAAAACAGGAACAAAATCATTTTTTCACTTGAAATAGAAAAAATGATTACATGCTTAGCCCTTCAGCTATGCCCAAAGGGAAATTCAAAAAAATATGGAACTAATAAAAAATATGCCTTAGTATGTATTATCTTACGGTACTTATTTTAATTTTTGGTTGTTTAAAATAACTGAATGAGTAGGAATTTTTGGTAAAATATGCCTAAATTAGTTTTCACAAAAATTTTGCAATACATGAAATGATTACATGTTTAGCACTTTGGCTATGCATGATGGAAACTTCAAAGCTAAGAAAAACTATGAAAAAGAGATACCTTGGTATGCCTTACTCAATGGTAGCAAGTTTTAGTTTTCATTGCATTTGAAACAACCCTGAGGAGTATGATTATTTAGTAAAATGTCCTTTAGTTATTTTCCATGAACTTAGTATCTTTTGGAACTTTGTAGATTGTCAAACATTTTTTATTGGATTTACCTTTAACACTGGTGTTGGAAATGAAGTTTGTTTGTAGTTATAGGGATAGACAAGGAAATGTTATCTCTTACTTCTATGAATTTTTTTATTGCAACTGCTGTTTGACTTTGTCATGCATTTTTTTATAGGTTAGGTTTATTTTTCATCATTAGTTTTGTAACGAGTAGATATATGTGAAGACATTTTTTGGAAAGAGTTAGGGATTTAATTGACAATGATTGACAATGTGAAAGTCAAGATTCAACATTAAAATTTGTTAGAAAGAAATTGGAGGATGGATGGGTCTTAATTGGTTAACCATACAAAATCATTTTATTCTTTATTTTCTACCTTGTTTTCGAGGTGGTTTACAAAGTTTTATTGATATTTTGAGTAGAAAAACTATTATTTTGAGGTGGAGAGTTGGGACACCATTGATAATGTCAAGGAAAATATTTGACATGAAGGAATACATTTTACATAGTGATGTTTATGCTTTCTAGCAAGCAACTAGAGGATGGTTGTCTCTTAGGTCGTTATAACATCTAAAATTAATCAACTCTTCACTTGTTTTTGTGTTTGAGAGAAATTTTCATGAGATCGTCAGATATTTCTCTTTGTTAGAAATCAATGATAAGATGATAGAATTGTGGCCAATTATAATATTTAGGACAACCTATTCTACTTATTTTCCTTCATCTGAAAGGGGTTAAGAGGCAAAAAAATGTTTAATCTATTTCATTCCCCTGTGGGGACACCAATCCTCTGTAAGCACCAAATTATAGTAATTGTTGGCTCCAACATGAACCAAGCCTTCAATACACCAGAAAATGGACTTCAAATCAAGCCTGAACTAGATCTTCAAAGGCTAAACTCAACCCTAAACTTGGCCTTCAAACAATAGAGCATATCCTCTGAAACTTATATTTCAAACCACATAACTCATTCCTTTAAAATTTCTTTAAAAGCTAAAATATTGAAAACTAAAATTTGTTAGAAAGCAATTGGAGGATGGATGGGCCTTAATTTATTAACCATCCAAGACCATTTTATGCTTTATATTTTACTTCATCTTAGAGGTGGGTTACAAAGATTTAGTGAGATTTTGAGTAGCAAAACCATAATTTTGAGGTGGAGAGCTCAGACACCATTGATAATGTCAAGGAAAATATTTGACATGAGGGAATACATTTTTCCTAGTGATCTTTAATCTTTCTAGCAAGCAACTAGAGGATGGTTGTCTCTTAGGTCATTATAACATCTAAAATTAATCAACTCTTCACATGGTTTTGTGTTTGAGAGATATTTTCTTGAGATCTTCAAAGATTTATCTTTGTTAGAAAGATGTGATAAAATGATATCATTGGGGCCAAGAATAATATTTGGAGAAATCTATTCTACTTCCTTTCTTTCATCTACAATGGGTTAAGAGTTGAAACAATGTTTCATCTATTTCATTCTCTTGTGAGGACACCAATCCTTTGTAAGCAAAAAATTACAGTAATTGTTGGCTCCAACATGAATTGAGACTTTAATACACTAGAACATGGACTTCAAATCAAGCCCAAACTAGATCTTCAAAGACAAAACTCAACCATGAACTTGGCCTTCAAGCAATAGAGCGTGTCCTCTAAAACTCAACTTTCAAACCACATAAGTCACTCCCTTAAACTCGTCTTTCAAAAAAAAAATATTCATCCCTGAAAAAAAGAACTCAAACATTTGAAAAAATATCCCCAAGATCAATGCGAAAACACCTTCAAAATAATGTGCCAAAAACCTTCCATAGAAAACTGCATGAACTCAAATTCACTTCATTTATTCTTAGTTCACGAGGTATGAATTTCAGACCTACTCCCTAGCTCTCCTAAAACAATAACAAAGTAATTGAGTCGGGTTGTTAGGTATGCTCATTCTCACATATATTTATGTGTGTTTGGATGCTAGGTTAGGGCTATCTTGTTGTAATGTAAAATGAATATTAACACATTCATTTCTCCTAAACCATGACGATTTAGATAAAGTTTCATATACTGTTGGAAATGTATTGGAATACGATTTCTAACCATATATCTTATGCTACCATTTGATCTAGGTAATTGGATAAAATATGCCTTCAAATATAGGGTGTCCAAATGGGGCCTACTTCTACTTTGGTTGGGTCATATTAAAAAATATTTCATATCTCCTCATTCCTATGGAATTAGAGGGAGTGCCATACAACATTGGTAATGTATCATAATATGTTATTTGACTATTTAAATTCCTCTTTCACTTGGATGACCCTTGATTTCAATAACAACCACTTTCAACACTCACAACTTCTAACCCAAGAAAAAGTCGAATGTTGTGTTGTATATGCATTTTGATGTTCATATGAGTGAGGGTGTAATAGGTCTAGTTTTTTGGTTATTGTATTGCAAATTCCCATTACATTAAATTTCAAATTTTAGTGGAACAGGATTATCAGTGTTCATGTTCCAATATTCTTTCTTCCATTTGGATGCTTCCTCTTGATGGGGATTATATTTGTTATAATTCTGGACCCCCATTACAAGAAACTTGTCTACCGTAACACACAAAACAATATTATTCATCATGATTTGGGATTTATTCCCTCCATCACAAGTTCAAATACCTTAGTTGCACTATGATATGTGACAAGAACTATCGGTTATCGAAAACTTTCGCTACACACTGCAATCATTTTTCTCGATTTTACATTTCCACATTAAGAATTGAAACCATTGAATCATTTTCATATGAACATCCATTAGATGGTTTTTTAAGCACCGTTTCTAATGTTCCAGTTGTGACAAGGTCGATGATCGGTGCGGGGTTGACTCTTGCTGACCCATTGTTGACTGCATAATGTTGGCATTATGGTTTTGGTATGATTATATGTTTAAGATGTTGTACTTGATGGCAACACCCATGGCATGGCTCTCATTTGTGATGAAAAATAAAGAAGCACGCAGGAGAACAGTTCAGGAGGTGCGTACCCACAGTTATACCGTGCAGGGACTGCGTCCAAATACACGGGTCACCCATTCATGGGGTGCGTACCCCAGTGCACACATTCCAAGGCTGTTAAGTGCCCACACGTGGGGTTTCTCATGGTATTTAGCCAACAGTATTGGGTTATCATGGTTTTGGCCCGCGGTATTGTTTAT